>PVJL010015408.1:0-24392 GCA_004026885.1 Lyroderma lyra | reverse complement strand
TTCCCTACGCCATCCGGCACCCCCCGCCCCCCAGAGAGAAAACGCTCGCTTTCCTCCACCAAGAGAAATAATCATATGCTTGTAGTCTCCTTTGGATATAGGACTAGGTTGACTTCAAAATCATGACAGGAATGGCCTCAAATCTGGTCCTTTTCTTGAATTTCATGAAAGCCAACCTCTGGAACAAACAGCAAGTCATGTTTTTGGTTCTAAAGCTCCCGAAGTTCTGATCTTTTTACAGACAGAGTTTGTAAAAAAAAAAAAAAAAAAAAAAAAAGGCCTGTTTGTAATGTACCAAATTACTAGTTCCCTATTTCTAACATTGCTAAAAGGTTTCTATTCCTTTGGCCTGATTCTCCCCTAACCTGCCTTTGAGACCACTCTCACTAACAGAGTTCTTACCTTAGCGCCACGCAAAACTAATTCTTAGGCTGAACTGTGACTTTCTGTTTTATCTGTTCTAGGCTATCACGGGAGGTAGGTGGGGGTTGGGGGAATCTCATTTCACTCATGATTGGCAGTTCTCCTAATCTACGTAAGAGTTCCAACCTAAGAAACAAGGATGGGCAGAAAAAGTTATTTAATGCATAAATAAACTATTATTCTATAGCTAAAGATTAAGATTTATGAGATGACATTTTTTTTCTCAGTTGATTATTCTGACTTTTAACTCATTTCAAGTCTGTTACTCTTTTGAGCTTGTGATTCCACCCTCTCACCCCAATTAAAGGCAGAGTAATATGCAGACTAGCCCATTTAGAAGTTACTTCTCCACGGTGGTATTATTCTCAGGAGGTAGCTCCATTGCAGATATACAGCCAAGACACACAAATTCTCCACATCTGTACTAGGATAAAAAAGTGAAAGTGGTGACTATACATTAATAGTCCGTGTAATTTCTTTACAATTGAGGGGCAACTGTTTTATAGCAAAAATTAATTACAAATGATACGAATATTGGGTTCTCTCCAGCTGGATGGCAAGAGGGGCACAAAAGCTGAACCTCTGGACAGTTGGTGACAAGATACAAGATGTTTTCATCTCATGACTTTCTCAAGCTAAGTTTACCAACATTCAGCCATGGCATACGGCCTGTCATTGTGGGACCAAGGAAAGTTGGGAATTTGCTCAGAGAGAGGAGGCTTAAATACAGCTTCATTTTAACTGTAAACTTCTCCAAGGGCAGAAACCACATTTTATGCTTCTTTATATCTCCTCTGGGAACACTATATATAATGTCACACGCGATTACTGCTGGTTGATTGAATCGCCCACATTATAACTTTTACATATAATTTCTCAGTAAACTACGTTCATATCGGGAAATTTTAGTCAAGCGAATCAGACAGGAGTGTATCTCCCTTTGCCTACACAGCAGAGAAAACATTATCGATATATGTTCACGAAAGCCATACACATATCTTAAGGGCCATCTTTCAAAAGGCACCTGAAGGTCTCCCCTCAGTTGGTGCACTGTGGAGGCCAACGCTGCCTGCAGACCCCAGCAGGCTTGGAGGATGCAACATTAGACAACTGGCTGGCACAGAGGTCCTTTTCCTGCTAGAGGAGTCTTACAGGGCAGATCTCCTAGGGTATCAATAGACTAGAAAAATGTTTGGCCTCTTCCACAATATATATAAATATATTAAAAAGAACGTGTGTCCATGTGTGCATACATACACACGTGTGCATGTGTGCACGCACGTGCGTGCACATACACACACAGACACACACACATATTCTGCCCCCCTGCCAAAAGAAAAAGCTATAGACACTGTTGTATACAAGCATCCCGTCGGCGTTCACGGTGTGTCCTAGGTTAGTACCGAGTTACTACCTAGTTCCTGGAACAAACTACACTGTTTCTCACTACCTCCTCAACCCACATGGCTCTCATCTTCACAAAGGATTCAGCAAATGCAAAGTATACAGGAAAGGCTGGAAATCTTCCTACCTGCTATTATTCAGAAAACTCTCAGCAACAAATTCAGACATTAAAAGATAAAAGTGCCTTTGTTTACGCTAGCCACAGATTTTATTGTCTTTCCAACTGAATAGCTATGTAAATCCCAATGTCATAAAAGCATTTTGTTATACTCACCACTGCATACTCTGAACATGCTAAATTCCCACTGAGTGGTTACAGTTTGCAGATAAGTGGTGACACGCTCCTGGAGACCATGGTTCAGAGGCCCAGGACCTCCTCACCCCAGAGTTACAGCTGCGTCTTATCTCCACCAGGAAGAAATGATCAGGATTACACTGTTGGGAATTCCGGACTGTTCTTTCAGTAATTTTATAATAATAAACAACTTCTCACAACATAAAGTGGGGCTAGGTCATTCCTTTTTAAAAGAAGTTTAAAGTACAGTTAAGGAGGCAAAATGGTAGCTAGAGGGGATGGTGCTTCAAGGACACAGGGAGTTTGGGCAAGTTCACCGACTGAGTGGCAGGATTCCTTGGAGAGAGGCTAAACGCAAGGAAACAAAGGGATAAATACGGATCATAACTGTTACTTGGGCCAAGAGTAGAAACCCGGGGAGAGATGAGTCTTACAAGGGTGAGGCGTAATTCCTCCTCCAAACGGAAAGAGCAGGTGGACAAAGACGCCAACACATTTTGATGGAAATCAGAGAGGGAGGGAGGGAGCTCACACACAATGGACTTCTGGTTCCTGGTAATGACCCAGCCAAGACTATCTGAAGGGGGGGGGGGGCGGATCTGAGAGGTGGGGGTTGGGGAGTATGGGTGGAGTCAAAAATACCCACCAAGAGAACTGTGACAACTGCAGGAGGACAGATTCGGCTGGATTGGACTGCATGGAATTATAGTGATCCAGGCTTTTAGAGTTTTCCTGTATTGCACTTCAAGGTCTCCAAATACACCACCCCACATAGTGATCAAGATAGAGGCCTATAAATGCACAGCACAAGTCCAGAACAGAGATGATAAGTAATGCCAGAGTATGCTGAACACCAGTATGCTGTTGTCCAGTACAGCTCCTTGAAAAATACTTGGTGGGTCTTCTAATGAAACATGTTGATGACTACCTTGGTCTGTCCAGGCTGGCGTACCAGAATACCACAGACTGCGGGGATGACAAACAACAGGAATTTCTTTCTCACACTTCTGGAATCTGGGAAGTCCAAGATCAAGGCTCCCACAGCTTCCATGTTTGGTGACGACCCTTTTTCTGATTCACAGACACCATCTGCATTCTGCACTCTCACATGGCAGAAGGGCAAGGGTGCTCTATGGGGCCTCTTTGGTAAGGGCACTAATCCCATTTGCAGTGGCTCCACTCTCATGACCTAATCACCTCCCAAAGCACTTTCTTCCAAATACCATCAAATGGGGATTAGGCTTCAACACAGGAGTTTGGGGAGCAAACATTCCATCTATAGCCAGGCTCACTGGCTGCTCACATAAGGGTTCTCATCTCTCTGTCCCTCCCTGTCCCTGGCTCTCATCCACCTACTCACAGTAAAATCATCCATTATTATATACTAACGGTCCCTGAAATCACCATGAACACTCTCATTGCAATTATCACTAATATAAT
This sequence comes from Lyroderma lyra, assembly GCA_004026885.1. Taxonomy (NCBI): domain Eukaryota; kingdom Metazoa; phylum Chordata; class Mammalia; order Chiroptera; family Megadermatidae; genus Lyroderma; species Lyroderma lyra. The sequence continues at coordinate 20,830 of PVJL010015408.1, read as the reverse complement.
TGCCATTAACCGTGTTATTTATAATGCATACCATGATGATTATAATATTACCTGCCTGCCCTTGGCAACAGTAAAACAACTCCCAATGTTTGTTGAGTGACCTTCCTCTGGGCCAGTCAATGTGCTGACAACACTGTCTGTCTGCACATAATCTCTTTAGTTCTCACCCCAGGCCCAGAGGATGACCATTAGGGACCCGGTCTTAGAGATGAGGAACCTGGCGGGGTCAGAGTGCTAACCGGTGGCAGAGCAATCCTGCAATGGCAAAGCCCAACCTGTCTGCCTGCATTCTCAACCACTTCTGAGTGGGAACGTTATGAGCTGAACAGTGTTCCCCCAAATTCACATCTTCCTGGAACCTCAAAATGTGAACTTGGGAATACAGCATTTCCAGATGGTTCAGGATTTCCAGATGAAATCACCTGTATTTAGGATGAGCTCGGTGTCCTTGCAAGAAGACAGGAGGGCACAGGGAGACACACACAGAAAAGTGGTCCTGTGAAGACAGAGGCCGAGGATGGAGGGACGTAGCCACCAGCCATGTAATGCCAGGAGCCACCAGAATTTGGAGCAGACCTGGAAGAATTCTCCCCTAGAGCCTTTTGGAGGGAGGATGGCCCCACCAAAATCTTGATTTCATAATTCTGGACTCCTGAACTGTGTGATGAAAAACCTCTGTTGTTTTAAGTCACTCATTTTGGGTGCTTTGTTACAGTAGCCCTCAGAAACTAATACAGAACACTTTTAGAGAAATACATCATTTCTCAAATGCCCTTAGGAATATTTTTGACCATTTCATTGTTTTAGGCAGCACATGCACATGTAATTTGAGGCCAAAAGTATTTTATTTTTCTTCAGAATATTAAATGTTGTGCATAATGTTTACTTAGATAACAGTAATATATTTAATGTCATTCATAATATGTAAAGAGAATTTTGACTACTTTCTATTAAATAAATGATGCAAACTGTTTAAATTAATTATGAAAAAACATGATTTATGAAAAATACATTAAAATTATATACTGTGTTTATACATGTATTTCATGTATATTAAAATGCAGGTTGGTATTTAACTATTTGCTACAGCATCAAAAAATAGAAAAAGCAGCATCTGAAATGATTGTTTTTCTTTTGCATAATGCCTACTGGTTTATTTATTATTTACTTAAATATTTATTATTTGTTTTCAATTGCAAGACAAGAGAAAAAGTTTCAGTGGCTATCTGCAAGCAATTCACTATAAATAACACACTTTGCATGTGGATATTTTTATTTATAATAAATTAGAAATGAATAGAATTGCCAGTGTTTTCCTGTTTTGATATTGGTTATTGAAGAGAGATCAATGTGCAATGCAAGCATATTTGAGCTCTATGGGGTTTCATTTTAGAGAGGAAAACATTTAAATAATTTATATTGAGTTACTTAAAGATATATGATTAAACAGTCACTATTTTCAACCTGGACAACTTTTCTGACTCCTCTAACAGCTGGAAAATATTGTGCTCTTCTAAATTAACAATTCACACACACTTGGTTCCAGGAGTCATTTGTGTTTTTTTTTTAAACACTGAGGATTCCAAAGGGCCCTTGTTTATATGGGTTATAACTACTGACACTTACTATATTTGAAATTACAACTGAGAAATGTTTAAAATATTTAATTCACTTAAAAGTAAAAACAGTAAATATATATTATTTTTATGAAAAATGAATATATCCCCAATATTAATAAAAGCATGACCTTGTTTTGCCTTTTTTCAAATCTCTTTAATTGATAATCTACTACATTCTCACATCTTCCATATTTGATTTGTGGCAATGTTTTTCCAGTTAAAGTATATGAAGAAAATCAGGCCTCATAGGAAAAGGAAGAATATTGTAAGGGCTTGTTAGATAGAGTATTGCAAATATTCTTTTTGATACCATGCCAAAACATGACAATAGATCATTTCTTAAAGGTCATGTGATGTGAAATCTGGAACCATATCCTTGAATTTTTCAGGCTCACTACATTGAAGTTGTTGGTCTGTCTTATACTTTTGAAGGGTCTCTTCCCACACATGATTTGGTAGCATCACACATTGATCATTTGGGAAGTACTGGGTTCCTGAGTTATGCAAATCTCCCCAATGTTAACACATATTCAATATCAAAAAAGTAACATGTGTTAATAGCACCCATCTCATCAAAAAAGCCTTCGAGTACTGGCAAAACTGTCGGGCTTGCGGTGTCAGATACAAATTTTCCAAAAATGCAATTTTTACTTGAATATTCAAATTTTATCATTAACAGCAAATACTGTTCATTTTTTTCCTTGAAATACTGGTCCACTTTATTCATCTCTGCAAACTTATCTGTGAGCTATCCAAGTCTAAAACACCATGACTTGTTCTTCAGCTATTCTTTCAACATCATGAACATGGTGTCGCATGAACAAAGCTGCTAGTTCAGCTAGCAACTCCAACAATAGCATAAATGGTCTGCAAGGAGACAAGGTTCTCACACACTGCCATCTGCAAAAAGTCTTTATGAGTATTCCATTTTGTCACACACATTTTTAAAAAATACCCAAAGTTTAAACTTAAATAAACTTATTAGTAAATGACTACTCATCAAGGATATTTTAAGGAAAATAGCTATTTTTTTGCCATGGGTGCTGATGAAGACTATATAATAATAGACACTACTATGGTTTGGCGCTACTGTCTTGATTGGCACTAATATACCAGCATTTTAACCAACTGTAGCTTTTGTTTTCCCAGTGCAAATGGCCACATGCTGAAATAACTGTTAGTTCACCAAACCCCCACAAGGATTTCAGGCGCCCCCCTCCGCCCCCGCCCAGCAATGGTTTGTGGACCACACTTTGAGAACCACTGGCTCTATACCACATCTAGATTGAAAGTCCAGGTAGATATCACAAAATCAGCACCAGCATACCTTAGCTCGACTCCTTAGGCTAAAGCAGAAGTTTCCAGCTCCTTCCTAACAATCCCTCTGCATGGACCCTCCTGGCCCCTCTTCTGGCTCTGCTCCTTGGAACTCGGAAGTCGGGAGGCTTCTTGCCACGAAGGTGAGTTGACTTGCCTCTCCTGTCTGGTGAGAGGGTTTGCAAAGATAGCTGGGCTGGCTAGGAAAAACACCTCTCTCTGGGAATCTACTTGTCAGCCTTGACATTAACAGCTCTTGAAGCGACTCGGGCAATTCTGAGTATAGCAGCCGGCACATCCAAATAACTCTCAGTCTCCTGGTGTTCAGTTCTAGCTCCCTGAACTGAAGCTGGCCTCCACAGGGCCTTGATCTTACATGTCAAATTTAAAGGGGCAGGAAAGCAAGACAACAGCCATAATCTTCTTCAGCAATTCCCGGCAAAGCCATTTGCATGTTCATTGGCAGCCAGAGGAAAAGACTACCCAATGTCTCTGTGCTGGCTTCTATCACTCTGCCTCTTTGGTTTTGGCAGGAGGAGGAGGGACACTTCCAAATGTCTTACAAAAGCAACATGGTCCGATGCCGTCATTCTGGGTCTCAAGAACCATCAGCTAGTTGCCTTAAAGGCACAGTAGTTATAACGTCATCTGAATCATCTTCAAGATGCTGGCCTTGTCCAAACGAACTCTGAGGACGTGTGTTTCCTGAAGCAGTAAAATGTGTAAATAGGAGTGAGTTCTAGCACACACCGGAGGCCTTTACCACACATACTCACTTTGTTGATACGAAGTGAAAATTCTAAAAGGTTTGAGAGTAAAGCCCAGATCAAAGAGCATCACAGTTACAGTCAAAGGTAACCTAATGTCATTGTACCCAGAGGAAGCCCAGGGTGGCTGTGTGTGTGTGTGTGTGTGTGTGTGTGTGTGTGTGCGTGCACGCGCACGATGATAAGGGCGGGGTGGCAAGTGGGGAACACGTGAGGTATATTTGCTACCTCAATCTCAGGAATTCCTCAGCAGTCATCACATCCCTTCCTGCCAGAACAGAATGGAACCCCCCTGGGACAGCAGTGTGGGGCTAGAGACCCCCGCTCCAACCCCAGGTTTACTACTCCCTGCACAGGCAGCACTGGGCACACCCCCTAACCTAACTACTCCTTGTTTGTTTCCCATCTATAAAATGCAAACAACAGGAGGACCTACGTCTCAGAGGGCTGTCGTGAGGACTGAACGAGCTAACATTTCTAAGACTGTTTGGAAGATGATCGGGCACAGGATAAGCCTGTATAACTAACTGTCTGGATGTTTTTTGTAACACCTACCCTGTAAAAGACATGGAATTCTATTTCTTGTTTCAATCACTGAATGATATAAACCCTCCCCTAAGGAGGCACAAGTACTCAGTCACATCTTCAGAACAAAACACAACGGGTATGCAGCAGTATTATGAGGTCAGTCGTCCACAAACATTATTAGAATAAATCATGAATAATGTGTATGCTTTAAGTAATGTCTAGCCATTAACTTCTAAAAATTTCACTTAGCTTTGTGAAGCATGCCCTACAGAACAGAACTATCACAGTAGTACGAACAGTTCTCAGCTTGTTCAAGCATAAAGAACTCTTTAATTGTTTTAAAGACATAGACCTTCCCCCTCACAGGGCATGTGCATTTGTGTATACACACACACACACACACACACACACACACACACACATCCCATCTTAAAAAAAGGAATTAACTTTACTATTCTATTTTTCTTTCTTTTCTACTGACCTCTGATTGAGAAAATTTATTGTTTTAAAAGTGACTAAGAATTTTAAAAAACCTTCAAATAGATTTATACAAAATATGTTATCTCTGTAGAGATCCACTGACAATGGTCGGCACCCAAATCAGTTTCAGAACTCACGTATTAACTCCTCAAGAGTCCATGTTTCTTGGAGTAGGAGCCATCTTCCCAGAGAAAGAGAACCATCAGAAGCTAAAACTGCATTCTTGGAGAAATGCAAACACCTTGAAATAAAAATTGATTCACCAAGTGAAAGTGGGACCCCAGAATCCCAACTTCAATAAAAACACTGAGTGGTCGTCCGTCCAGTCTCGCACTGGTTAGCGTACACAGGCACGAAGACTTCAGGGCAGGATTGCAAGACACTAAAGGCCAATGATTTTTCAGTCTTAAATCAGAATAGCCCGCTTTCCTCTCCACACAATCTGCCACAGCTGGGCCTTGCAACTGCTCACTGTTTACTCCTTCAGGAATCCAACCCACTGCAGCCAAATGTCAAATAATTTCAGGTAGGTTCTGCAGAACCACACCTGGTTCCAGAGATAATAGGAAAGACACAAATTTCCTGCCACTAACACAGATCCAGGGAAACATCCCCAAGAAAAAACACTGAAGTTCAATGGACTGGATCATTTTCAGAAAATTCAAAACCAGATATCAAGAGATTTTAGAGCTTCTATGGCTAGAAGTGTCTGCTGTAGTGACATGAAATGCAATCCTAGGAGCTGACTTTTGTCCCTCAGATAAAACAGTATTTAAAACAGATATATGTGTCTGCTGAAATCACATTTAGGAATAAGTTCTTCAGATATTTTCTTCTGTGCTCATTCCCTTTGAGATCAAATGTAAAATAACCTTACACATTACTGCATTTTACTATCACTTTAAAGGAGTTGTTTTTATTTTAAGATATAATGTGCAAAATCATGCTATTTAACACTACATTATATTCACAGATCACGCAAGTTAAATAAAGACACCTTGCTGATTTCTTAATATAGATTCGGCTAAGTTATTCATCTGCCACCTTAACATTCAGATGGGGAGGGGGGAGAACCTTAGTTAAAAATCACACTTGCATTATAAGTGCTTAGAATTTCATAGTTCATTTAAGAGCATCACAATCAAGAATTTAATTATGTCAAAATAGAACAGCATGTTCTTAACAGCCAAGATTACATCCCCCTCAATTTCTCTCCATACTCCCCCCAAAAAGGATCATTTTCCTTAACTTTTATGTATTTGTCGTCTGACCTATGAAATAAGGAGTTTGGCTAGATGATTTCAAGATAGCCTCTGGTTGGATCATGCTGTGAAGTTTAAGATTTCTAAGGAATAGACTGACCAGGAGGCAAAGAGGAAACAGAACCAAGATGCAGTGGGAATTTAGCCAATTCAATTCCAAAACAAGGCGATACATCCCATGATGTCAGACAAACGTCCTGCACGGCACTGTCAGTGCACTGGCAGGTCAGAATTGAAGGGTACCAAGGTACCACAGAACAACAGTTCCACCAGAGCCTCAACTGTGCTTTAATATTTCAACATTTTCCTATCAACATGTTAGTCAACAAATCACTAAATCTCACAAACCATGGATTCCTTCGAACAAAGATCAGTGTGGGGCAGCATCAGGATGGACTGAGCGCTAATGACAGGGAACTACTCGGCATGTGGGGAAGTGTGAAGGTCTTATTTTCGCATCAGCAAGTCTAACAATAACTTCCAGGCTGAGGAGCAAAGTGTCTATGCTTTGCAAATTTCTATAAATGCACAGTATAACTCTTTATGCTGCTGAATTACTGACATAATTCACTCTGATGGTGAAAAATGTTCTGATTGGTTCAATTAAATGAGGGTCTAAATGGTGACGAGTCATGTGCCCCACCAACCACGGCCCGATACAAAGGCTTGGGTATAGGTAGTTTATTTAGGAATGTGATCCCAGAGAGCAGAAGTAAGGGCCAGGGAGAGTAAAATATAGGATGGAAAGCCAACACAAGAATGTATTATGGAGTTGGCCACTTGGTGATGTGTTGTTTAATTCTGTAAAACTTTCCAAGGAGCGTTAAGGAATGCATCTCAGAACTGGGCATGTAAGAGAAGAAAGAGGAAATATTTATCCCTCAGCATCTATTACCCATTTGTCAGGTTTGCCTCAGTGGGTGTTAATTTCCCTGGATTTCTTGTTCACACGTGTGTGAGTGCCCAGTCAACTCTCAGAAGGCAGCACGGACAAAAGCAGAGAAGCACCAGGATATAAAGCAAGAAACACAGGCTTTAGCCAATAGCTGTCAGGCTATACCTAGGCGTTGCTAGTTGAACCCTGTGCAGAATTCCTTGTTTAGCAGTGTCTGGAATGTGAATTAAGGCCAAGATGATGTGAACTGATGCACACAAGTATCAGGCATGTGTACCCATCGGGATGGGCCAGTGACGCGGCAGTAACAAATGATCCCACAATTTCGATGGCTTACAACGAAGGTTTACTTTTCACTCGTGCTACAAATTCAACGTGGGTCTGCTATGGTTCTGTGATATTTTCTTCACTCTAGGACCAAAGTTTACAAAATAGTCTCTGTCGGGAACATTGCCCATCACTGTGACTTGAGGGAAAAGATCAAATGTGTGAACCATATACAGTTTTGTAAAGCTTCTGCCTACAAGAGGTCAACATCATTGTACTCACCTTTCGTTGACCAAAGCATGTCATATGCCTATGCTTAGTTCGAAGGGCTGGGTCATAGACTCCTCCTAATGGGAGGGTGAATGCAGGAAGTGTGATTGAGTATAGTAATCCCATCTGTCACACTACGCCTTCATTTTCATGGTACAAAAGCCACAGGTAAGAGGAACAATTCACTTTAGGAAACCCAGTGCCAATTCTTTCCTAACATCATCTTTTCTTTGAGCACACGGCCATCCAATATCTAGAAATATTAAGACTCGATCAAAGAAGGTAGATGCTTTTCTAATAAGAAAAAAATAAAACCATGCAGATATAAATCAAGGAAAAGGATTAGAAATTATCTACCTATGTTGTAAGTTTCATCATTTTATACATGTTGATAAAATCACAAATGAAGAAACTTCTAAGCAAATTGGTGACAGAGCATTCTCCCATTTAAGGGCAAAGTTGGTAGGAAGCATTATGGTCATAATTTTATATTCAAGTTACCTGAAAAGTAGATACATTTCACAGAAAATATCTGTTTTTATAAAGTTAACAACCTAATATAACGATGAAAAAGCTAGCACTACACTGTCAAGACACATCCAATTCATTTACTAACACGAGTAAGCGTGCTATAGTTAGAGCATCTGGTTTACCACTTTGCTGATCAGAGATACCAAGTTCTTCGTAGCACCTTATGGGGCATCAGAATTTTGTCAGATGAAACAACGAAGAGAAGTTAGACAAGTCTCACTTAAATAAAGGAAGGCCTCATTTGGGACAGGAAAATGTACTCATGGGCCACTGATGAAAGGGTAGTAAACCATTTCATTCATTTATTCATTTAATCAGTATTTACTGAGCGCCCATGACATATGTACACAGCACAGTACTAGGCACTGGGTGTACAGGGAAGAACACGGCAGCAAATGTCCCTATCCTGATGAGGGTACACTTTAGAAAGGGGCTGCAGGATGCAGAGAATAAGCAATTAGACATGCAAATGACCAAGATAATTTCCAATTAGGACACTTTCTATAAAGACAATAAACATGGAATTGATAGTGAGAGTGGGGTGCCAGTCTGTGAATGACAGTCTCTCAGAGCAGGCAACATGTAAGAAAATTATGAAACCATTTATGTAAAATCACAACCTATTTTTTAGTAATAGTTAGCAACTTCACCCATACGTGAGGGCTAGTGTTACTCTCTTAAGATCTCTGAATGGACTTGACTCTGTGCTTCCTCTCCACTTCCCATTCCCCAAGAAATCTCTCTTTTAATTGGCTATCACCATATTTTTAATTCTCATGTTTATTTAATGCAAATTTATGTTTACAATTCTTAATTTAAAAATCAAGCTATTTTATCTGTAGGCGCAGGCAGTGGCCCCCCCGGGGAAGAGCTGACAAAGAACTGGGAATGCTGCATTTGCAGCTCTAAGGAACTGGATTCTCCTAACAACCTCCATGAGTTTAGAAGCAGATTCTCCTCTACCTCCTCCACAGAAGAGCCCAGGTAGGCTGATACCTTGACTTTGCCCTTAGAAGACCCTGAGCAAGAACCCAATCCAGTTGCCTAGAATGCTGACCTACTGAACTATGAGAAAATCAAGGGGAGGTATTTTAGCCATGATACGCGAATTGTTGTCATCTGTCATGCGGCAATAGTACACTAATACGACACGTAACCAGATTCCTGAACGGGTATACTGTTAAACAGCTAACTTACGACTCTTTCCCCGCTTCAGAATGCGTGACATTAATCTAACAAAAGGAATTCCTGGGGAGAGAGCGTAGAAGGGTCCGTGATGGAAAAGCAGGACCCAAGGTAGGACAGACTGGCAGGAAACATACCGGAGCGTTTACCCTGCCCAGCGGCATGCTCGCCCTGGGCCACCAATCACTCTAACGGAAGGAAAGGGGCAGAGGGACTAGGATAAGCTAAAAGGCACCAAGCCAGAGGGTGAGGAATTTGGGTACAACCCATTGATTATCTTTTCAATTCTTAGTGTGTGGGGTGAGGGAGAGAACAGAGGTCGGGAAATTGTCTAAAAGATGCCGCGCCTCCACAGCGTGGTCCCAGCCACGAATGCACACGACCGTGCGCAGAGAGGTCAGATTCTCCACACTGCAGCAGGGGAAGCACGCTTTCCTGTCCTTTTCCTTGGCAGAAAGGAAGAATACGGCCTTCTGTCTCCCTTACACACAGGTTAGGAACATTTGATGGCGTTCTGGCTGATGGGATCTAAGCAGAAATGACAGAAGTCATTTCCAGGCCACACTCTTAAAAATAACCTGAATCAACGTGCAGTTCTCTTGTCTCTGAAGAGGCCACATGTTCAGGTGACAGGCCACTAGATGGAAGGAGCCTGGATCTCTGAGTCACTGGATGCAAGAAGGCCTCCACCCACATACACTGGACTTCACAGGAGTTATATTAGGCTTTGAGATGGGGGGGGGGGGGGCAGTGACACTTTTTTATTACGGCATAGCTTAATAACATTAACGTACTCTGAATAATATAACTCTATTTTCTCATTTGATTTCACAGGTTTAAGCAGAATTGCTTTATTTTTTACTTTTTCTTGATTTAGTCCAACACCCAAGCATTACATAAGAACATTAACACAGGAATGTGAATATCAAAATTTAATTACTGATACAAGGAATTCACATTCCGACACATCTGATATTTACACTGGATTTCTGTCTTACATAAAACTACAACGAGGAGCATATATTATATGTACCCTGCCATGTAATATGAAAAATAGAAACATTTATGATTGGTTTTTTTCTGGACAGCCCTTGTGTGTGTGTGTGTGTGTGTGTGTGTGTGTGTGTATATATATATATATATATATATACACACACACACACACACACACACACATACATACACACACACACACACACACACATATGTATATGTACATTTACACATACACACATAATTATTAATAATAGGAATAATGAAAACTCCTTTCTGCAATGCTAACTGAAAGTATACTTATCATTAACTACATCTTCATCCCCTATTAGCTTTACCCCCAAATCAGAAGGGTCTACCTCCCTAATCTTTTCAGACTAATTTAAGTAATGTCAACCTGGAACAAGATAAAATTTAAAATGAAAACTAGCATTTGTTTATCATGGCGAAGGGCTCACATTCAGAAGTGCAAATTATTTTCCTAAGTATCAGAAAGGATGTTAACTATTCATAAACCAGGAGGCAGAAGTGAATACCTCACGCTGTCTAATCCAATCACTGATTTTTCCATTTATTTGAAATGAATTTCAAAAGACCCAAGAAGAGACAAAGGCTAATACGTATCCTTTAATGTACAGGACTATAATTAACCTAATGTCTGTTTCAAATTTACTATTATCTATTAAAGAACAAATAATTTTATAGCCTTCTAATGGAGCTCCTAAGCTGTAAATCAGTGACCATAACTAATAAGCAGCTTAATAGCAAGAATACCCTAAATAGAGCCACAGACCACAATTTCACTAAGCATAAATCACCATTTTAAATGCAAAGGCCAAAGCAAATCTCCATAATTACTGGGTGCATTTTGAATCACTTATATTATTCCTGCATTGGCCCCATTAAAATTCCAAAACACTGAACTGCATGGAATATAAAACTGGAATCTTGATACCCCACAAACTCTAACTAAAGTCCATACATTCTCTACTAGTATTCAGAATTACTTTGTTGCCAAAGAATTTCAGCTCTTCAGAATCGCCTTTGAAAGCATTTGCGTTGTCTGGAGCAGTAAGTCAGAGCATTTTCCAACTCTGGGGAACAGATTCTACAGTAAAATTATATGGACGGTTTCTTACTGATTCAGGATGCTACACTTCTAAAGTAAACTATAATAGGTAAAAGAAATAATAATAAATAAATAAAGGAAAAATCAAATAGAATATCCCGCCCACAAAAGAATATTAAACATGCATCACTGCCCGAACCACTGTCACGCCCACCCTCACCCAAGAACGTGATGCAGGCTGTGACAGACCTACCACATCCTCACTTAAAATGACAGAGGTATAAGCCACGAAATTTGCAAAAGGGCAACAATAACAGCGTTCTTACGTGTGCGTGTGAGAAACGAACACAGGCTGAGCCACCAGGCCATTCTGAGGGATGGCAACACTGTGAACGTAACTGTCCCTGCACATTTAACGGCGAATGATTTAATAACTGCCTCTTAAAAATATTCCATCAGTGCTGGAGTTCACGTGCATGTATGTACGTGGAGTAGTTACTGCTTACATCACACGGCTAAGCGTGCAGTGCGATCATCCTATTAAAACCAAATGTTCTATATATTGACTCTTACTAATTTGCCTGATGTCCACAACAGAGGTTACAGCACTGCAAAACCAACAATTTTCTTCAATTAAGGTGATGTCACCGTAGGGAGTCTTTTTATAAATTACATGCATATAATGTTCTATTCACAGTACACTGGCATCTTAAGGGCCTTAATCTCCTTTGAGTATCGGAAGTTTAAATACACCTTTTCCATTGCCTTTAAAAGGAGAGGGTCTCGCTGTCTCTTGAACATTCCTTTCCTACTCAACATGCTTGCTTGTATTTTATATTCTCCTGGAATGCCTCCACTATTCTTCCCAACTCCATCTAACGTGACTCAAATGCCAGTCTTTCAATTATAAATTCCCAGATCACCCCATCCTGAAGAATTCAGTCTCCTTATTCTAAACTCTTGGTTCACTTAAAAATCATCCCAATTTTCCATCTTTGCTGCCTTAAGCTATCACTTAAATTATGTATTTAATATTTCACATAGTTCTGTCTTTTCTTATCAACTACTTAAGTTCACCAATAGAGACAATAACTTAGGGGTGAAATACTAAAGAAAATCCTCCATAATTCTAAATATTTAACACTTGCATAGATTTAGAAGTGGGTGTCCTTTCTCAAGTTATTTAGTCCTAAATATTATATCTTCTGGTCATTATATCCAATTTGGCTCCAGGCAAATCAAATACACAAACATTAATACAAAGGCTGATAGTAAATTCTTTAAAAATTAAAAATTCTCCCTCCTAAGTTCAGTTATATTATATAATTCTGACCTTGTTCTCACTAGAACTTTCTCTAGCAATGAAGTCGTGTCTGCCGTGATGGTCTCACATAAAGTGTTTTTAAATGTTTCTAGACATCAACATGTATGCACATGTTTAAGTCAATCATCATTACCAAGGTCCAAACGACATCTTTCAACAGAGAAAAATAATTTTGCAGCTAGAAGGAATGTAACTTCAAATCTCGATTTTGTCATTCTATGATCATGGGACATTGGTTCAGAGGTTTTTAAAAACCATGATGGGAAGTGGTGTTCGAATGACACCAGATCATCTGATTTTCAAACTATGATCCTCCGAGTTACCCAGCCTGATGGTAGGCGTGGGGGGGCGGGGAGCAGGGTAGTGGGGAGATGCTGGCTCCTGTTTCTTGCCCCAACCACTCATTCAGACAAGCTAACTGTTTGGGGGCTTTGAGATTCCTTATGCGATCTTGCCTCAAAAAGGATTCTACAAGAAAAAGAAAGAAGGAAAATCCCGGTCCTTTGACCTCTGACCTGGCATGTCTCTACAAATGCTCTCATTTTTTAAAGCAGAAAACACAGGCTGGAAAGGTCTAGGGCTCACCTCCCTCAGGGCCTTAACTAAAGCAGCCAATGGCAGAGCAGGAACCTGACCATCAGACTCCCTTGTAGTTCTTCTCCTCAGTTCTAGAAGCAGCAGGCCGTGTCCACACTGCCCTCTTAGTCCCTGGTCGTGGTCCAGGCCACGAACTTGCCCTGGGGACTGTGATGGTTGACTTTGTACATCAGCTTGGCTTGGCTATGGTGTCCAGTTTTTTTATTTTTGTCAAACACAGTCTACAGGTTGTTGTGAGGCATTTTTTAGATGTGATTAACATTTATATCAGTAGACTTTGAGCAAAGTAGGTTACCCTGCAAGTGGGTGAGCCTCATCCAGTTTGCTGAAGGCTTTACAAGAAAAGACTAGAGCCCTTCTCCTGCCCAAGGAGAAATCAAGCAGGACCCCTACCTCCAGTTGGCCTCTGGACCCCAGCTGCAACATCAGCTCCTCCCTGGGCCCCCAGCCTGCAGGCCTGCCCTGCAGATCTCAGACTTGCCAGCCCCCACAATCACGTGAGCCAGTTTATTAAAATAAATCTTAATCTCCCTCCCTCCCTCACTCTCTCCTCCTCCTCCTCTCTGCCTCCTTCCCTCTACACACACACACACACACACACACACACACACACCCCTTTAGTTCTGTTTCTCTAATGCACAGATCCTCATCCTAGTGAACTCTCACTGACTCTATCTTCTGCCATCCCCGATGTCCCTGCCAATCCTGCTGTCCAGCTTCCCAATCTCAACCTGAATGCTTGCTTGATCTCTTAAATGCTCTCTTTGTCTGATCAAAGGCAGGTCTACCATGAAGTTGGAGCCTCAGGGCTTTTTACCTGGGTTTTCTCAGGCCTTTTACCTCTTTTACCTCATCATGTATTCTGTTCCTTAAAAGGGCCCCCTCTCAATTCTTAAAAGCTTCATGCCTCCTAAGACCCAGCTCTGATTTTGGGCTCAGTGGATTAGTCTGGGCCCCTACGCTGGAGTCTGAACTATGAACGTGCCGACCTTGCCCATGGTGGTGCTGCCAGACTCCTTCCCTACCCACCTGACCATGCCTGGGACCAGGCTGCCTTGCAGGGACACACAGCATGGAGAGTAACATACAACCCTTCTTTAAATCTCAGTCCAGAAGAGCTTCAGTTAACTTTTATCACCAAAAATCACAGAAGTTACCATTATAATACGGCCTCAGTGGGTGCTACTAAATGTTTAATAACTGCCTCTCCGGGGGGGAAAAATGCATGCACACATACACATTCATAAATGTATACATTTTACCCCTGTAAAGGATGTGTAGTACACCATTTACAAAAGGATAATAAACTCTATGATATGTCTTCTTATAAATTCCACTTATCCAATTGATTCTCACAGAATGCTTTTATTGATATGGGCTAACTTCTTGTACAGAAAGCCAACCTATATGATAATAATGAGTTCAGTTCTGACATGAATGTTGGTGCAATGTTCATTTACATTCATGAATAAGATGCAAATGAAGGCACACGTCCTCTTAGTGAGCACGCCACTCAGTGCAACATTTGCTGGGTGCTGGGCCTGGAGGCTAAAGAGCTGAATATGGCATGGGCCTGCCTTCATGCACTATGGAACTAACAAGACTTAAAATAGCAATCACCCTGCTAACAATCTAAGATTACAATTAAATACTGCAATTTCAGGCAGCATATTTTAAATGCTGAGCTACATTCACTTCTACAATTTACATAATCATATTATGATCTTTGTGTAAGATATCCTATGTGGGCTGGACTTTATTCACATAAACAAGATTAAAATGCTTTCCCAAAACATTAGGACAAAAGTTAATTGAGCATTTCACAACTTCAGGAACCTCTTTAATCTCTAAAATTTAAGAAAAAGTAAAAAACAAAACAAAACAAAAATACCTATAATTTTTAAATCCTTGAAAGTTTAAACGCCCTAGGATAATTGAAATACAGATTCTGATTTTTTAATATAGACTTCTCAAGCCAGGAAGGATCTAGAGTAGAAGGGGGAAGGCATATGTGTTTTATAAATATAACACTATTCAATGTGCTGTAGTCAAGTCAGTCATTTACAATTTTAAAGAAGGCTAATTCTAAATGAAAGTTGGTCAAGTTCAGACAGAGGTTAACTAGGGTTAACTTGGAGTGTGTACCACGATTTTTAGTCAGAATAACAGACTGCAAATAGCAGAAACTGCAAAGAAGGCTGATTATACAAAACGCCCAGGGCTCAGAACTCAGGCTAGGGTGGCTCTTCTCCCAACGCTTGGAGGCCACGGGCCTGGCCTCATGACTCACTCATTCCTCAACTCCAGCCAGATCTTCCTGACACCCCCACTCTCTTCCTTTCAGTTGGGGATTCATAGCATTTACAACAAATTCTTTGTCTGCAAGGTTTGCGTCTCACTAGTTGTACTGTTTATTAAATCAATCACACAATTCTCAGCAATAACCACAATGATTTAAAAACAAAAACAGAACCACAAGCCAGTGGTGGCTGAGGCAGCAGGGCTTGGGGCGGATGGCATGTCTCCAAGACACAGCTCCAGGAGGGGCATGAGGGCTCCAGGGGGCACTGCAGGCCACTCCACGTCGTGCTTTGTCACAGAAAGGAAATGAGAACTGACATGGCTATCACTTAGGAAATGCTGTCCCCACCTGCCCCGCCGCACACGGAGCAATGGCCAGCTCCAAGGTAAACGCCAGCAAGCACCAAGTGCGTGTGCCTGTGTGTGCCCACATTACAGTGATTCCTGTCCATGTCGCCTCTGTTGGTAGTTACAGCTGCAAGGCCAGTTACTACTAAAGAGAAATCTTAAACACAAACAACAGCTATGTCCCTTCCTATGGCAAAACCTCTTACTATGTTCATTTGACGGTTCTGTTTGTAGTTTTTTTAAAGCAGGGCCTAACTGTCAGAAAAATAATCTTCCCACATGTGGTAAAGACTAATCCACTTCAAAGAGAAAGGAAAGACCACCATAAGAAAAAATGCTGAAGGATCCCAACTGTATATATTTTTAAATGTCCTCTTAACCCATCTCTAAAACTAACACACCTTTTGCACTAACTTTATTCTTTTCAACAGCAATACAAATCATAAGTATCACAGTCACCATTTGCACTGTATAAACTGGGCATACTCTGAAAGAACTATTCTATGATAATATTCAAAACAGTTTTACATTACAATGCATTTGTAAGTGCCCAACTCTCTTCTGTTGGAGAGTTCAAACTGTTCTAAGATGAGGGTATAACTAGCAAAATAAATGATAGGCAAGTAATGGTACACTGACTGCTCTACTCTCAGGTGGAGAGGAAGCAGGGAGAAAGCATAAAAGGTCCACGAAAATCATTACTAATGAGTGCAGTCAGCATTTTCTGAGCCCTATCCTTCCTTTATGCAAAACTCCTGGCAGGCTTCCTGTGCCGTTATTATACAATGAAGCAATTATGGGGTCCAATGTTTCTGTGTATCTTAGAAATACAAAGAAATAACGTACTTGTGTGCATACCTCATGAGTAAAGATGCTTAAAGTTTATATTATTAACAGAATCAAATGTTCAATTCTAGAATATAAGCCCCCTAAATTACATTTAAATTGGTATTTGTCATATTGTTGGAATAAGGCCAAGGAAAGTTATTCTTCAACAATTCTACCATGTACATAGGAATAAAAGGTACGCTTTATTTGATAAGGTTATGAAAACAATATTTATGGTATTTTTAAAACATTTGGAACTTATAATTGCTAACTTGAGAAAAATTATTCCTTCGATTTACATACATATGGCTGCAAAACTACTATTTTGCTAACAGTTCTATTGCTGACATGACTGTGAATACCATTTTCATCTTTAAGAATAGCTAACACTGAATATATAAGATTAGATTAATTATCTTACTGAGTGTTTGCTATGTATCAAAGACTGTGCTAAATGCCTGACATACATTTTCTCATTTAATCCTCAGAGCAATCCGATGAGGTAAGAAACATTATTTTCTTCCATTTATAGATAAGGAAAGAGTGGCAGTGAAAGGTCAAGCCATCTGTCTGAGGTCACACAGATCAAAAGCAATGGAGCCCCATGCATCTGACTTGAGAGATGGGGATCCCGTTAACTGTCCTGTTCAATACTTGTTCAGTTGGTTATTCTCTCATAAATGTCATACATCTATGCTATGGATTTATGGTCAAGGTTGCCAAACTTACTTAAAACTATTGTAATGTGGACAGGCCTGGATTTGGTAGACTGAGCTCTTCACAAGGGATCCCTTTCCCTAGGCAACAATCTAGTTTCATCAGCTTCTGAGCAATGAGCCACCTTAAGTCTTAGTTTCGAGCTCAGATTCCAACCAAATGTGACCTGGATTGATTTAAACCCCAACATCATGACCTTCTGGGAGGTGGTACTGCATGGATCTAATTCCTTAAGTCAGTGTTCTCAGCTGATTTGTGTCTCCTCCAAAATAATATGCTGATCCTAACCCCCAGTGTCTCAGAGGGGAACTGTATTGGAAATAGGGCCTTCAAAGAGGTAATTACAGTAAAATAGGGCCCTCAGGCAACTTAACTAGTGTCTTTATAAAAAGGGGAAGTTAGGAGATTAGGACACAGACATCACACAGGCTGAGGGACACACGCCTGAGACATAGCAAGAAGAAGGTCATCTACAAGCTAAGGTGAGAAACCACAGAAGAAGCAAAATCTGCCGACATCTGATCCTGGACTTCTCTAGCTTCCAGAACTGTGAAAAAATAAATTTCTGCCGCTTAAGCCACTGTGGTATTTTGTTATGGCAGCCCAAGCAAACTAAAACAGCCAACAGCTAAACCCATGTTCAACCCTGGCAGGAATACCCTGGATTATATGCTCTGACCAATAAAATAGGACAATTAATTGATTACCACTGGAGCAATGTGGCAAAGTTTTTTAAACCAAAGCCCAGAGATAGAAGGTAGGGTGGGACACAATAAATGGGGTATGTGTGTATAAACAGAACAAGAACTCTGAAGGAAAGAATGGAAAAGAAATCAAAGAATGTCAAAAGTATGAAGGAGTTTTGTAAAATAAATAGGTTTTTAGGTAACTCTCCAGGTCAAATATTTCTGACATGTCCCAGCTGGTGGAATAAATTCTAAACTCCTTAACACTGCAGGGAAGTCCCTCAACAACCTGTCTCAACCCTGGGCTGCACCCTACACCATATAATCATGGTCCCCATCCTAACCACCCACTGTGGACCACTCACTAATCCATATCTTGTACTGTCTCTACGCTGAGATTTGGTTTATACCGTTTTGTGCATTCATTCATTCAAACATTTGTGGTGAGGTGCTGAGTGGACAAGATCCTTGTAGAACTCACTGTAGCATCCCTCAGCTTCCAGTTCCTACTCTACTCTGTCTAGTGGAATCCTATCTATCTGCCACATGCCAGTTACTCTCCAAAAATCCTCCGAACCCCCACTCAAAATGAACATCCCTCTTTGGTGCTCCCATAGAACTCTGTTTATACTTCATTTTGGCATTCCACTTACACAGGAGGGCTGTCCAGAAAGCATCCAGCTATATAACATGAAACGCAGAGGCATTTATGGCTGGATTATTTTTTTGGACCACCCTTGTATATATATTTATTATGTATGTATTTGTGAGTGTGTATGTTGTGTGTGCATGCTGGAATGTATATAGACATAGACAAGACACAGAGATAGATACAGAGTTAGAGATAAAGATTTTCATCCTCGTTATAAATTCCATTAGGGCACAAGTAATACTTTAGTTACCTTTGAATTCCCCACACAACACCAAACAGTGCTTTTTACAATGTTGGTGTTCAATAAATATTTGCTGAATGTAATTAATAATGTTAATTAATAATAAGGTTATATGCTAAGGTACAGAATGAAATAAAAACATAAAACTCACCAAATCTGAGCCTAAAAATTTCTAGGTTAACAATGTTTTATCCACAGAACTCTGTTCTCCATTCCCTGTATGAATGTTTGTGCTTTTTAGCTCAATTGCAACAAGCCCATTTCGTCACTACTGAACTCTGCCTCAGGAATTCATTACTAGCAGGCTGTCTGAAGAGTGTGACACTAACAAAATGTCAAAAGGGAGCCAGGTGTGGTCTCTGTGGCATATCCAAGGGTAATGACCAGAAGAAGGCTGGACCTGTATCTGCTCACCAGAACTCAATATTGGAATGGAGATCGATGTCTTATCGCTACCCCAAAACCATCTAGCTTTCCGGAAGGTATGCTGATGTTCTCAGTGTTTTCCTACATGTAAGTTAGCTTATCAACAGACTGATCCTGCTAAAGACGCAGGACTTGTCAAGCACATGCAGGAACGTGAACAGTAAATGGTGCTTCTCTAATATAGGCTGGGAGATGTCTCCCTCTTCTTCAGACTCTGTGACATCGGTGTTAACTGACTGTGCCCACGCAGGAACTAACTACCATGGTGCGCACTTCAACGAAAATCTGAACTGCTCTCTTTAGGAGAGTGAGGGCTGTGGTTTAAGGGTGGCCATTCCACTGTGACTCACAGCAGTGCCAACTCACAAATGGGAAAAAGTTCAAATCCTATCCCTTGTAACCTCTAGCTACCCATACTTTGGATGCCAATTGAGTTTACTCAAAGGTCAGATACTATTCACAGAGATTCAGGGTTTTTTTGTAAGTTTTCTTTTCTTTTTTTTTTTTTTCCTTTTGTAGTAGTGTTCCACAGATTTCTCAAAATGCATTCCCAGTATCAAAAAGGTCAAATTGATGACCAGCTTGCCTCTAACACTCATTCCTTCGAGGGTTAGCCACATCATCACCTCCTCCATACAGCCTTCCTCCCTTCCAGGTTCGATGCCTGTTGCACAGATTCCCATGCAGGCTCCCATACCTTCTCAAGTGCTTATCACAGTCAATGCTCTGGAATCTCCCACTGACTGGTCCCTTGTCACACACAGTAAGTTCTTGAGAACACAAGTGAGCCTTATTCTTCAAGGTTAATTTCACCCCTTAACACAACATTTGACACAGAGAATGCTCAATAAAATATATGTTGAATAAGTGCAGAAATGAGTCTATGCAACAGCACAAAACAAAACACAACACCCATTCTGAAGTAAAATAATTAACATTTACCAAAGTTCATACTTCAGGTCATCAACAATACAGAGCAATTTAACATTTCAGTCCCCTACTATACGTAGAAGCTAAAGCAACAAAAATTTCGAGAAATTTTTCTAAGTCCTTTATGCATACTATTTAATTATATGTGCACCAAAAATTTTATTTAAGATATGTAGGATTGATGTCCCATTTTATACCTAAGGAGAAAATAAGGCCCCAAGAAGTGAAATAAGTTGTTCAAGGTCCCTCAGATAGCATGGCATTATCATAGCGACTGCCAAAAGTCTTTTAATTCCATTTTAAATCATTTTCTGAGAACATACTATATATTTTTCTAGAATTTAATAGCATTTTTGGACAGGTTTGTTGGGATATAATTTGCACACAATAATTTACCCTTTTTATCTATACAGCTCAATGAGTTCTGACAGCTGGATACAGTCATGTAAGCATAACCACAATCAAGATTCTATAACATTTTCATCATCTCAAAACTTTCCATATGCCCTTTGCAATCATTCCCATCCCTCCAGCCCAGGCCATGGCAACCACTGATCTTTATATCACTATAGTTTTGTCTTTTCTGGCATATCATAT
>PVJL010015407.1:0-24440 GCA_004026885.1 Lyroderma lyra | reverse complement strand
TCCCGCCCGTCACCGCCGACACTCCCACCTGTCCCCACGACACTCCCACCTGTCCCCACGACACTCCCACCTGTCCCCACGACACTCCTGCCCGTCCCCACGACACTCCCGTACGTTACCGCCGACGCAGCACATCTTGCGGGGGAGCAGAGAGCGTGGTCAGTACCTTGTTCCAGCCGCGGGCACGGGCTGCCGTCTCCAGTGCGCATTCCCGATACACCTGATATGTCATTGGCCTGCAGAGACGTTTTTTAAAAGTCTGTGTCACTAAGCAGAAAAATTCCGAATTTCCACATGAATAAACATACAGTCTCAAATCTACTGTTAAACTTCTTGTCAAAGTAACAAATATCAGTCACCGTGTTGCTTTGCACGAGACGCGGTGAAGGCTTAGCGTGTGGCGGGCACTTCGCTGCGAGCAAGCTCGTTAGGCGAGAGGCTACCACTCCACCAAGGCAGGGCTCAGTGTAACCACCTGATAATGAAAACCGTTGTAACGGCCTGAAATTCACCCAACAGGATTTCTGTGCTGTGCCAGATACACAAACACTTGAATTATTAATATGGGATCAAACAATAACAAAAGCACAATTGTAACTTTTCTGAAAGGAAAAAAAACATGTGAAATATGTTAAAATGTAAGAGACAGGTCACCAGAAGACTCTTCGTGTTGGGGACTACAGGAGGTGGCATAAAACCAGGATGAGAAACAAGTTCTATTTTTATCCTGGGGGCAGAGCCACCAGCCTTTCTGATTGTGTCTGTGCAAGCTGTAGTGACACCAAAGCTCCAGTTACTGTGATGTCACATGCTGACTTGCTGAGGGATTTAAGTACCAGGTTGTAAGTTGTGGCTTCACGTGCAAATTAACAACAAAAAGGCACTGACTGGGTAACCAGGTGACACGTGAAGGCACCGGTACACCTAACACCCCCCACCGTGGGCAAGTCTCTAACATTACGCAGGGAGGCGGAGGGTCTCCCTTTAAAATCCGCTGCGAAGGCGCTGTCTGCTCTGACCCCCTGGCCTCAGACCTCCTCGGAGGTGGGCACAACAGAGTGGTGTGGCCACCCTGCTCACCGGCAGCCTGCTCTCCTGTGTTACACCTCACACGTTCCACAGTATCACGTGACACATTCGGAAGCTGAAGCTCAGAAAAGCTGGGGGACTGCACCCCACCCCGTGGGCCACAGGTGAGCAGCGGGGGGGGGGGGGTCACACCCACGCAGACGTGAAGGCCACACGGTTCCGTGTGGACCTGGGGCGCTGACACGTGCACGACAGCGTCTGGATGTCACATGTGGCTGGTGACGTGCTGACAGTGCAATCCACCCACCAGATTAGACTCAGTGAGAGAGAGTGGAAAGGGTCTCGATGACAAATCTTTATATTGAGTGTATGCTAAAACTGTGATAGTTTCAGTATGTAAATCAAACACATTACTAAATAAATTTGTATGTGACTGCTAGAACATTCAAATGACACATCTGTGACATGCATCCATCTACTGGACAGAGCTGGCGTCGAGAGTGCAGAAAACACTCTGAGGACCCCGGTACCCTCCTTTCCACGAGTCAGAGTGAAATCAGTGCTCGGGATGCTGAGATAACACACCAGGCACAACCTTCTCCATAAGAGGCACGTGCCACCTGCACGACACCACATTCCCACCAAAGTGAGCTCAGCATTCTTCAGAAGCCCTGGACGAAACACCAGGTGGATGGGAACCCTGAGCTTCGGCAGGCACCACACAGTCCACCTCCGTGTTCTCCCGGAAACTTCCCTTCCCTTCTGGGACCATCTGTCGCTGCTGGGGTCCCAGGAGTCCCTACTGGGGGGTGTCTATCAGCCTACAAGGACTCAGTGCCCTTCAGAAGGAGACAGGATCTGAAACGTTCTGTGTACACATCTGTGCACACAGATGAGCCAGCAGACTGAAGCGTTCAAAGGAAATCTGGTGCATGGACGCGTCAGGGACCAGCGGGTCAGCCTGTACGGACGAGCGGCCGGCACAGAACGGAGGAAGCAGCTCGGGAAGCCTTCTGACCGGCCTCCCTGCAGAAGCGCTGCAGAGCCGAGGCCCACACTAACAAAACGGGGGGAGTGGGGGGCACTTCCCACCTTAAAAGACATTCCCAAAAACGTTGACTTTCAAAAGCAGGTTTCTAATCATCAAACACAGGCATTTTATTCAAAATTGGCTAAAATCTAATGGAAAACTTCTCTGACTGCTCAAACAGGGTACGTGTAGTTTGATATTCCTTAAAGCATAAAAGACCTTCGGCTTTACTATGTGCCATTTGAAAGCTACATCAGATACCCTTTAGATTCTATAAAGAAAACATCTGATAACAGTAAAAAGACTTACCTTTAAGTAGAAGAAAAATACTGACAATAATGCAATATAGTAAAACAGAAAAAAAATAATTTCTGAAATGAATTTATTCAGAGGCCTGACTTTGATATACAACAAAAATAATTATATCAGTGTTCCGGGTTTGGGGGAGGGGGAGGGGGAGGGAGGGAGAGGGAGGGAGGGAGAGAGAGAGAGAGAGCGAGAGAGAGAGGGAGGGAGAGAGATGTTCATCAAAGAGAAGATTTTAAAAAACATACTTTGCAGTAAGAAGGTATCAATTTTCCAATACATTATGAAAAGATCTCCAAAAACAATACTTCTTACAAAGCTATGTAACACTTTTCCTCAAAGAGCTTGTACTAGCTACATCCCACTAAAGTTAACATTTAACAGATGGAGAAACTGAGGAAGAGAGTGACATGGTTTGCTCAAACCTACAGCCTGTACCAAATGGGAAGCAGAATGTTTTGTCTTGGACGTCTCGGTTCATTTGCTCCCAGTCCGGCAGCTTTTACGGGTGTGCGGGTTCGCCTGCTGTGGCGAAACCGTCCATTTCCTCAGTGCCTACACGGAACCTCAGTGTGTAGCTCACGGAAGCCCAGCTGTCTGGTGCCGGGAGCTGAGCAGCCCCACCCACCTGCACAGCGCACCCCAACATCCACTACCTCACCCCAACTCCAACTACACTGCACTGCCCAACGCCCACGTTCATTCTGAACTCTTCCCTGAGTACGGTTAAGAACACCCAGCGTGACCTCTGCGCCACGTGCGCCATCTGCATTTTTGCGTTTGCTCCTGTGCCACCAGACCGCGGAAACAAACGGAATCCTCCTCGAACCCAAACTGCTTCCCTCCAATCACGGGCGTGTCTAAGGGCAAGTGAGGAAGGACCCGCCCACAACAGTCACTGGGCATCGGGACGCCGGTCCTTTTAAGTGAAAGGACGGCTGTCGCCTTGTTTTGGACAGCCGTCAGTCCTCATGAGAACAAGCACTTTCTCTAAGTCACACCAATGCCGGGATTTTTAAGATTTCCATGAAGGACTTGGCTGTCTCATGCACGGTCCCTCTGGGCGTCCTGCCTTTAGCTTTAACATCAGGACCACAGTGAGGAGAGGTGCGCCCGCTGCAGGAAGGGGACACTGGTTCCAGGGCAGACGTGCGACCCCCTAGTTCAGGAAGCTCTGGGATACCTAACTACAGAGGTGACACGGCGTAAAGCCCTCACCCTCGTTGCGCTGGCCAGCGCAGAGTGGTAGTAAAGTGGTCGGGACAAGCAAAACGGCTCGTCCGTACCACTCAGTGCAAGTATCTGCTGACACCTGACAGCTCAGCAAGAAAATGCCAATGACCAGATCCACGTCAGAGCAGTTAAAC
The DNA here is from genome assembly GCA_004026885.1 of Lyroderma lyra. NCBI lineage: Eukaryota > Metazoa > Chordata > Mammalia > Chiroptera > Megadermatidae > Lyroderma > Lyroderma lyra. Next base: position 20,708 of record PVJL010015407.1, on the reverse strand, counting down.
CAGGAGCTTTGATGCAAAAGCTGTCACTCAAAACACTCACAGAGCAGCTGTGGGAAAGCAAAGAAGCAAAGTTCAGCGAGAAAAGCCGCGACCGCACCCGGGCAAGACGAAGCAGGCGCCGAGCCCAGCGCGGGAGGGACGCGCGGGAACTCACTGGCTGAGCAGCGTCTGCACCGCCGCGTGGAGAGGCTCTCCGAGCTCCTGCGACAGCTTCTCTCCGAGGTGAGCCAGGCAGTCCTCCACGGAGCTCTCGGGGTTCGCAGGGCTGAACACGGGCGAGGCAAGCCGGTCGAAGCCGGTGCTGGAGAAGGCTGCGGGGGGAGGGGGGAGCTCAGTGAACGGCCCCCCCGTGCACGGCGGAAGCCCGCCTGCTGCGACAGGCGGGGTGATCGGACAGCTGACCAGGCCAGGCCATCATGAAGGCGTGCCAGCCTTTCTGGGAACACAAACCCGGACAGGCCCTGAATGGAGAGGGTTTTGTTTTAAAGGAAAGATTTTTGTGGAAAATCTTCGTTTCAGGAAAAGGAAAGGACCGCACTGGAATGTTAAGGCGCACACACGCACTTAGTACAGTTCTGCAGAGCAACCCAGCGCGCGGGGGGCGAGGGGCAGCTCCTACGTCTGTCTGCCACCCCCCCGCCTCCCCACCTCAGGCTCAGAGCCCAGTCGGCCCGTCCGGCCTCTCTGGATGCTAACTCCATTTAAACGCACCCGCTAACTCAACGCTCGGGGTGCAGTCTGAGACTGCACACAAGGTGCACGTGGAGGACGCAGTCACCGCGGTTCCACCCGCGGGACAGTCACTCCGTGTCGTGCTTCTTGGGGGACAGCAATGTGCTAACCTTACATGTGGGGACGGCCGCACAATTCCGTGAACTAGAGGCCACCGAATGGGACAAGTTCAAGGTGTGTGAAACACCCTCCATAAAGGTACAAGAGAAATCAGCGGGGACGTTCTGCATCCTGACGGAAGGCAAAACAAGAAACGGCCGAAACGCTCCCCTCGATAACGAGGGGACGATCAAATAGTCATTCAACATGCAGAACCCACGTAGCTAACAGACGAGAACTGAAATGCGTGGCCGTGACATCACGCACCCGTTACGTTAGGACCACCTACAGCTTGTACGCACGCAGACACGAGAGCGGCACACGGCGTTCCCGTCAACGTTGTTACTAATCACACAGACAAACACGAGACCACGCTGATCGGAAAGCACCTCACACGTCTGTCCCGGCTGCATCTGACCTGCTGGGAACACTCAGCAACCCCCCATGAGGGAAGAAAAGGGGTGCCTCCCAGCCTCACCCTGACAGCCCCACACCAGTGACACCGTGTAATGCTGAGAACACCCCACCGTGAAGAACCGTGACACCAACGGCAAAGCCACACCAACCCGAATCCACCAACTAGTTAGGAAAACGGAAATGAACAGACCTTCAGAAATTTCTTTGTCCAGGGATCTCAGCTCCTCTTCAATTTCAGTTTTAACTTTTAATACAACTTCGTGACCCAGAGGTTGTGATGCTACATCTTGTTGAACTCCTGAAACCAACAAAAAGGTTACTATTGAAAGAGGGGAAGAGCGGTATTAGAATGCGGGCAGAGTTCCAACCGTCCGTCGGAAAACACGAAGTGAAACTCAGTGTCAAGGCCGGGGGCTGAAAGGTACCTGCGGGGAGAAGGGAGGCGTGCGTAGGTCACCGCACCACAGGGACTGGCTGACACTCAGCTCAGCCTGGACACAAACCCACCCTCGCGGGCTGGCCTTCCGGTTGGGGCCCGAGGGGGGAAATGTATCGGGAACATTGTTGCCACGACAGGAAAGGGAATCTGAGAGGTCAGAGTGGTGACGGTGTCTCCTGGTACTGACCTGCACGCAGACCACAGCCCAGGAGTTTACATGAAGAGACAACTAGCCAACTATACCCAAGTACTGGGCAGACGCTACTCCCACACAGTGCAAGGAAAGGAAGGTCTTGGGCCCTGTCACCCAACGGAAAATGAAGGGGAAATTAGTGACAAGGTGCTGACTGCTCCTGCCTCAGGCACTCGGAGCAGAAGCCCATCGCTGTGTCTAAAACACTGTCCACACGTGACTCTCTCACTCGGCCCACTGGGAATGGATCTAGACCCACTTCCACTGTTCGTATCACTGTTTTCTGCCACCAGCAAGTTTCATGACAAGAGGGATCACCCTTTTCTTAAATTTCTACAAGGAAAACATCCTGAATTCAAAGGTAAGCTTATTAATTTAGACCAAGAAACTCGATTATTAGAGCACCTATGGGTCTTTAAAATACTATTGAAAAACAAAAGGTTAAAATGTTTGTACCTTACAGATTTTCTGATTAGTTTTCAACCTAAGTTTCCTTCAGGCCACATAAAAACACTTCCTTCGGAGCTGAGAGGAGCCAAAGTCACACTCAGACCCTTAAATTTCTGTGGAAAACACAAAATCCCTTGGGAATTTCTAGTTGGAGTGCAACCCCAAGGGTGCCCTCAATGTCACGATGAACACACCTGCTGAACGAGGCATTCCACTGACCGTTCCCACGGAAACACCTTAAGTAAGTCGCACGTGCGTGACAGACAGTGCGTGACAGACACGATCTACTACACAGAGTTTTACGACGAGCGTCCTAGGAAGGTGACCTTCATCAACGCTCACAAAGCACAGAAGGCGACCTTTGCAGACGGGCTGTTTTCTTCTCCGTTTTTTTGTTTAACTGTTGTTAAAGCACACCTAACATAACACTCACCACTTTGCCATTTTTAAGCGTATAATTCAGTGGTTATTCAACACAGTCACGACGCAGTGCTACCAGCACCAGCGAGCACCTCCAGAACGCTTCGTCCTGTAAAAGGGAACTTGCGTGCCCACAGACACGCCCGCCTCCCCCAGCCCCCACACCACCCTCTGCTTCCTGTCTCCAGGACTGGGCCGACTCTAAGAACTTTGCAGAACTTGGAGACCTGACTGTAATTCCAGCACACTTCCCTCTGAGGAGCAACCTGCAGTTTCAGATGGAGCTGACGTAACACCACGAGGGAGAGTGGCCTCTAGGACACACTGTGACACCAGTGACACAAGGCAAACGCAGGCTGGCAAACGAATTTCAAGTCCATCTCACGTCCTTCAATGAAGTGACCTTTGTCCCTGTGCTTCCCGGAAGGCAGCTCATAGTGGGGACGATGAGCTGTGGGGTCACCCTTCCAGCTCGTCACTACCTGTGACCTTGGGTAAGAAAAATAATCTTCTTGAGCCTCTCCTCCTACAGAAAATGGGGAACTACTACCTACCACCAAGGGGCACTGCCAAGGGGAATGAGAGAAGCAAGTCCCATCACGCTGAACGGGCAGTACCGCCCTCTCCCCACCTGCTTGTTACTGCCGGACCCCCCAAACCCGTCGCTCTGCACAGAACCAGCTCAGATTTCTGGCTGGTGATGCTGACACGGAATCCGCTCTCAGTAGTGCTTTCGGGAGGAAGCCCTTCCACACGCTGACACTCCTTCAAACACAGGCTGTTCCCCGGCACCCGCCGTGACCGCCGTGCCGACACCGCCGGTGCTGTCCAGCGCTGCGGAGACGCCGTGGCCTTCCCATCTGCTCGTGTGCTCTGGGCCTGCCCTTGGTCAGAACACCCACACCTGACGCTTCAGACCCCCACCAGAGAACGCAGCCTGCCGGGGCTCGTTCCCACAGGTGCCCCGACGTGACGGCCGCTCCCCGCGCTCCTCCGGGTCCTCGAGTTCCTTCTCACGTTAGGCGAGGTCGCCAGAAAGACACGCACGTCACCTCGGCCCCCCCCCGACGGCGTGAACTACCTGTTCTCCCCGGGTTGTACTTGCGCACACTTCCTTAACTTTTACCCAGAACCACCGTAGCAGACAGTGTCTACATCTAATACCTTGTGTGAGACGGGCACTTTCTACTGCACTGCTCAGGGCCGTGTGCGATCAAGCTCTCAGTGAAAAATCTTTTAAGGATTAATGTTCCGCTTAGAAGCAAACAGCATGGAGCTCCCTGGTGGTGCAGTGGCTAAGGCTTCAGCACTGTCAACGCTGCTGCGGCCTGCGTTCGATTCCCAGCCAGGGAACCACCCACATAAAAAAAAAAAAAAAAAAAAAAAAAAGAAGCCAACAGTATGGCCTCCTAGAAATCAGCATACCTCCCGTGTGCATGTGTGCGTGTGTGAGTGCAGGCACGTGCAGGTGTGGGGGTGTGTGCATGCGTGTGCATGTGAGTGCAGGCATAGGGGTGTGTGCATGTGAGTGCAGGCGTGTATGAGGGCAGGTGTGTTGAGTGTGCATGTGTGAGTGCAGGCGTGTGCAGGTGTGGGGGGGTGTGCATGTGAGCGCAGGCGTGAATGAGTGCAGGTGTGTTGAGTGTGCATGTGTGAGTGCAGGCATGTGCAGGTGTGGGGTGTGTGCATGTGAGTACAGGCATATGGGTGTGTGAGTGCAGGTGTGTTGAGTGTGCATGTGTGTGTGAGTGCATGGGGCTTGGCCTCAGAACCAAATTCACGGCTCTGTGCCAGTGCAGGGCCTTACAGACTACATATCTGTGATCGATTATCCCCATCATGCAATTGTACTGCTTCTTATTCTGATTTTATTTATTAGAATATTTTCATTTATTTAGATTTCCCCACTATGTATCATTATAAGCCACATTAAATGTGGTAAGGAATTTTTAAAAAATTCATTCCAGGGGGTTCCCTGGTGGTGTAGTGCCTAGGCTTTGGCGCTGTTAACGCCACGGCCCGGGTTCGATCTCCGCTCAGGGAACCAACCAAAAAAATATAAATAAATAAATAAACAAACATTTCATTCCTATTCCTACCTGGTATGACTGCACTCACAAAAGGACCTGCTATGCTACTCTGCCACCTGACACGGACTGCCCTGCTCCTCATGACTCACACTTGGTCCACTCTGCACAGACCCGCTGCCGTCCCTCTGCGTCTCCACGCACCTTTTCTGACGACTCCCGCGTCACCGACCTTTGAACACTTCCATCATTTAGTCTGTGCCACACAGTTTAACACTTTACCATGTAAGAGATCTTCCATCGTTCAATGATTATGTGGTTTATTACCATCATCTACCCAGACCACAAACTTTGTCCTAGACTTGTGTCAAGCATAGACTAAAAAGCACTCAAGTGTGTGACAGTGACAGCTGTTCCTATCACTGCAAAAGACTCTAAGGATTAGGACGTACAGGTTTATGTGGACAGAGGACAGCCTTGCTGAGGAGAGAGGACACTTAAGACAGTCAAATAGAAGTTACACATAAATTCAGAATAAAGACAGTTATCGGTCTATTTTGAGGCAAGCGCAAACAACACAAGGTCAATAGAGAAAGTGAGACATCACCTTCCGTAAGAGAACAGAGCAGACGAACCACGCACACAGGACAGTAACCAGAGCAAGTCCTCACGGCGACGGGACTGCGATGGAGAACACTGAGAGCGAGGGACAGCGACAAGACCTCAGCTATTACCTCCATGCCCATGACAGGGCTGATCAGCGCGTCACCCTCAGAACCTGAGACCGGAAAACTCTATGAAGTGAGAATGGTCTGGTCCATCCTCCTCTTTCCGTGGAGAGCGTGGGACCTGGAAAATTTAAGGGACTTGCCCGGGCACGAATGACAGACACAGAAACAAGGGTAAGAAGTAGATCCCGTAAGCAAAATTAGTACTGAACTCCAGGGGATATCATCACAGTTCTAGATGAATGGTGAAAAATGAGCAATACAGGTTTTACCTGCCACCTGCCTGTTTTTGGAAAATCTGTGTACCTAAAACACAAACACATGCAGTCACACTACCACCAAAGCCACCACCACAACACTCAGAAAATGACAACGAAGTCTTGGTCACCACATGCCTCACCCGCCAGATCAAAGACGAGCAGCTGATTCCAGGAGTGACTACTCTCATGACACTAATGTGACGCTGATTATGCACGACAAGTTGTCACACTTGATAAGAAGCCATGTGGAAAACCTAAACCAGAAGAAGTCTACGGCCGTCAGGGCACAACAGGCGATTTGTTTAGTTACGCGAGGATGCAGGCCGATTCAGTGATTTTCATTCATCGGCCCCTCCCCCGACTTGGAAAAGCTGAGCCAGGGCAGCACCGCAGCAGCACGAATCCTGCACCATGACCAGGGGACACGGGGCCAGCCTCGGCACCGAGTCCCGCCCAGCTCGCTGTAAAGGAGGCGGCAGGTGAGTCAGCGATCACCATACTCCAGCCCGGACACGCACGCAGTACTCCCGGGGAATACCAGACCAGCACGTGCACGACAGCTGTGGGGACTGCGCCTTCCAGAGCGAAACACTTCCTAAATCTCTGCTTCCCAAAGGGGGACCCACAACAGTTGCCGAGAACACATTAAAAACACAGATTCCCAGGCCCCAGCATGGAGCGTCCCGTTCAGCAGGTCGGGGGAGGGCTCCCAGACCTTTGTTTTACTAAGTACCAGGCAATCGGTCCTGACCACGGCTACTCTCGACAACCCAGATAATTACAATCAAATTTAAAACATCCACTAAACACACAGATACCGTGGTTCAATTATTTTCTCAAAAGCAAGAACAAATACCTCAAAAGATAACATACTGGACCATGAGAAACCAGATTTAAAAAAAAAAAAAAACAACCAAATTCCCACGTTCCCACTGACTGTGGTGGTTCTGAGGTGCCCGGCCACACGCCCCCAGGCATCCTGCCGACACCCTGAGGCAGGACACCCTGAGGCAGGGCGGGCTGGGAGGGGAAGGGGCAGAGAAGAGCAACCCTGCACCCAACCTCAACGCTGCTTCCCCAGTCAGGGTCAGACCCCTCCCGCTCCTGACGAAAGGCTGAGGACAGACGCCTCCCGAAATCAAGAGCTGTGAACCACATTGTGGGACGGGGTCCTGGCAACCTGGACAGCTGACCCGAGGCGGCAAAGCTCCCCACACTGGCCCCCAGGTTCACTGCCATCCCCATCCGAGTTCCAACTGCCTTTTCTCCGGAAGCTCCTGAAATCCATGCAGAACCGCAAGAGGCACAGAACGGTCAAAGCATTTCTTAAAAAGAACAAAGTGGGAGGACTCACACTTCACAATTCTAAAATTTACTACCAAGCCGCACGCCGCACACGCAGGTTGAGAACTGCTGCTTTAGAAGGAAATTGGGTGAAAACTCACAAAAATTGATGACAACAAAAAGTTAAATACTTCTGGTGTGAGCTGGTGAAATAATAAATTGCACGTTTGGCATCACGTTTTCTTTTATGAGATTTAAAAGTCATTTTGATATAATCTGTTTAAAACAGCAACCTACCTTCGGGGACTCAATACGACTCAGTATGTAAAGACAGGACACCCCCTGGTTACATGCAAGTGCTTCAGTGACCGCTGTGAGGACACCCCCTGACCCCGCCCCCGACGGGAGGGCCCGGACGGCACCCGCGCCGACCACTGAGCCCTACCCGAACCCCGAGTGACGGCGGGGAAGGACCAGCCCACGCTGCGTCGAGTACGTGAGCGCGGACAGTGAAGACGACGGTCTCTCATCCTCACGAAGACCGTCCAGGCTCCAGCAACCGGGTCACGCTTTGATTGACCAACTGTTTAAAGAAGCAAGTGTACGACTTCCCGACACGAAGAAATGTGCCGAAAACTCCCAGATACAAGAGTCTGTCGTTCGAATCTAACACCCTTGAGAAAAGGTAATTCAAGGAACCTGATGGCATTACAAATTTAAGAACAATCAGTCATCTTAACCTATGTCCGACTAACCAGCACGAAACCTCTGGAGAGAGACGGACCCGTGCTCACGTACGTGTACTCGGCACATTCTGACCTGGACCGAGGGCAGCGCCTCGCGTGCCAAGCTCGGTGAAAAGCATGCAAAGCAGTTGCTCGTGGCAACGGAGCAGGGAAGAGGGTCACTCCTCAAAAGCTGGTCAGCATTATCTGATCACCCGTGAGCCACAAGCATGATCGGACGCGGGCTTTTCCACATGGAGCCGTTACCACCACTTCACACACCCGCCGTAAGCCTTGGTAATACCTTGGGGTGCGGACGGGGGGTGCCCGCGCAGCGTCCCCTCAGACAGAAGTCCCAAGTAGCTGAGAACGACGTGCTTCGTTTCGTAGTGAAATCCCGGAGGCACGGCAGCGAAGGACGCCATCGAGGTGGTGGCACAGCTCCCGAAAGGTCTGCTCACAGATGTGCGAAACCTAAAGACACGAGAGCATCATGTCAGTTTGAAGTACACTGACACGCCAGTAAATTTTCCCCTTGACTCCAGTTACTCAACTAAAGACAAAGGCAAACACTTCTCCGATTTTCTCCTCGGTAATCTTAAAAATGCAACTTTTATGTACTTACAAGTGGGAATGGTTTACTCAGATTTCAGAGCAAAAGCAAATTCCCCCTCTCCCCCGAGGGTCTCTAAGGTCACCTAGATGGCACAGACACCAGCCGTGCCCCCACCGCATCCTCACTCCGGTGTTTGTTCTCTTCCCTCCTTTACCCACAAAGAGCCGCCGGAATTGTACCGGGTGCATGGCCACACAGCTGCAGCTTACGTTCCCTGGTCCCCTTAGCAACACGGCACCGCGCTGTGACAGGCGCACCAGCACACCAGTCAGCAGATGGTGAACAACAGACAGAAGGTGGGCCCCTGGTGACCCCGTGGAACACAGCTGGCCTGGACCACCTCTCTCGGGACTGTCACTTCAGAGCCTCTAATCTGCATCTCATCATTAGGCATCCTAGCTTGTCCCCTACTCAAGGCGACTGTGACCCCACCTCCTCACCTGGACTTGGCGGCTGTCTTACCTACAACGTACCTTTCTTTAAGGTCTACTCCCTCAGCAACTTTCAAGTACACAACACAGCATTATTAACTATGGTCACCACACGGGGCATTAGATCCTCACAAACAATTTTAAACTTTAAAAAGTCTCAAATGTTTTGGTAACAGGACTAGAGAAATACTCCTATTGTGAATAATGCTTTAAAGAAAAAAATTGATGTTCTAAAATCTGTTCTATTCAAAGTTCTCACATTTATCAAAACTCCATACCTCTTAGTCATGCTCTGACCCAAATGCCTTATCCAAGCACAGGTCACTCAGTTTCCACATCGGATTTTCTTAGCCTCGTGCCCTTCAAATTTCCTCACAAATCCCATCTGTCTGACCACAAATGCAGCCTTCATCGGAGACGTCACCATTTTCCGTCTTCCACACTCACCATCCTCTCTGCAGCGAAGTTCTCAGATCTAGAATGTGTGTTAATGGCCACACATCCACGTAGCTGGTGAGTGATTGCATCACACACATCACTTCCCAATGTCTCACACTAATGGAGCAACTACAAACCCCAGTCATTTCAGGGCATGCTTTTTAGGCTTTACGTATTCGACATTCTGCTTCTAAGCACACCAGACCCACAGTATAAAACGTCCACCCAAGTTCTCGCTTAGCTCGCGCTTCCGGGGGTGTACGACAAAGCACTCCCTCAGGCCTCAGGATGCCGTCCGTACCCAGTGGACGCGTGCTCCGTCACAGGACAGAGGCGCTGAGAACACGCACCGCTGCAGGGCCCACGCTCCCAGGGCATTCTGGGAGGAGAGGGCTCCTAGTGACCCACCAGCATGCGCCACAAGGGGCTCCCGCACGTCCAACATCGCAAATAAACCACACACGCACGAGACTGTTATTTCTGAAGCCCATTTCTACGTGCTGTTTTCCATGCTAGGAGGAGAACATAAGTCTCAACTTTGTAGATGGAGAAACAGGAATAGACGATTTACTTGCCCAAAATCATGCAGCTAGTTAACAAGGTAACCCTTGGTCAGGCACCTGCCTCTTCATCTCTGAGCGCTGAGCACGAACGGCCTTTATTCAATGACCTCACACAGACTCACCGCACGCAGAACACGTGCTGGGCGAGAGGGTGCAGAGGTGAAAACACTGAGACTAATAATCTCAGGAAGAAACAGCAGGAAAACAAGGTGGATTTCCGAGGATCAGACACCTGGAGCACCAGGAGCAGCAAACTCCTCAACTCCGAGTGGGCAGGGGAGAGGGGAGGAAGAGGAGGAAGGCAGACTGGATGAAAGGTAAGGCAGACTGGATGACACCCCACCAGAGCTTCCTGGGAGCAGGGGACACGCTCGGGGTGGCCTCACTGCCGCCTCAGCGGCACGGAGCACATGTCCTAGCTCAGCACAAGTTCTCTGTAAATGATGAACACGACAGTGTTGAGTCGTTAAATTTTGTCTAGTAGAACCTTTCTGAACTCAAATGCGGTGTAAGTGTTCCTGGTATCAAAAGGCACACAGGAGCATGACCTCAGATATCAGAAGTCCTGCCTTGTGCACAAGCTTGCCCAGATGGTCTCCTCTGTGCCTGACACCTTTAGTTTGTTCCTCGATTACATTACAACTCTCGTCCGCCAGGACAGCCCGAGGAAGCTCGGGGTACCGTCATCCTGCGTTTATACACTCATCTCGAAAACCACTCACAAATAAACCATCCGTGATCCCTCAGTAATGAACGTAACATCCACAATCTTACAGGTAACGGCTTGCTTTTTACTGTGTGAAACCAGACTCCGTTAGGCGTACCAGTGCAAATCGCAGGATGTAGCATGGACACTACGCAGGGATTAAGCATCTTTTCTGAATTCTAACCAGAGGCATGAAGTAACTATTAAATTCTGCTTTAAATTCTTACTTATACCAAGCAGATCTGCTGCAGCAGGAATTTTCTGGAGTTCTGAATTTTCTGAATTTTGTGGAGTCCCAAACTCCACAATCACTGTGGATACTTGTAAAAGTAGAAGTTTATAGCACCCACCTCAGACATACTAATTTAGAATACCATACCCATATTGTATTCCTTAACAACCCCCCCCCCCCCGGACCATAACAGAAACACATTACAAGTTAATGTTTTAATTAAATTATTTCAGGAAGTTGTTTTTTGACCATTTCTTTCCATCTTAAAAATAAATTATAATGTAATAAGACTAGTAAATACTTCAGTAATATGGAGATGAACAGATCTATAATTCCAGTTTATAGAGAGAAAATAAAAATCCACAGATAATGCAGTCATAAACCAAAACGTGTAATTTTAAACATTAACAAAGTTTTTTAGTTACCAGATCTCTAGTCTCAAGAATCACTGCTGGTTTGAGTAGGGTATTTTTTTAAAAGTTCCAGACATTAACATGAATCCAAACAACTCCACTTTCTTAATCCATGTTTTATTAGCTCCTCTGGAATTCTAAGACTCTCTCCAAAAGAAAATGAGTTAAAACTAAATAATCTTAATACAAATTGTAAAATTGCAGAAACTCACCCCACCAGTTGAGACTTGCAACTGAGCAGGTGTCTTATTTTAAAACTAGCAAACCCTAGGTATTCTGAGTCCCTTTCCAACTGAAACACGCCTGAAACACCAGTTCAATCTTGTTAAGAGCTGCCCCAAATGTTTCCACTCAGCAGCTGACACACCGAGATAACGCCACACTTACAGAGGAATGCCTTCCTGACTCTGTCCACGACACGCAGACACCACCTGACTCACAGTTAACTTGGCTTCGCACATGTGTGTGGACAGCTTGTGTAAAAGGGAAACACAAAACTCCCAGGTATAAGTCAGAGAGAAATGAAAACGCATGCCTACACAAAAGCCTGCACGTGAGTGGTCACAGCTGCATTCCATATAAAACAGCCAAACAGCGGGAATAACTGCTCATCAACTGATGAATTTAAAAATGCAGTGTATGCATACAACGGAGTATGGGGCCATAAAAACGAACGAGGTTCTGACACACAACACGGCTAGACCCTGAAAACATTAAGAAGCCAGTCACCAAAATCCACACGTTATGTAATTCCACTGATGTGACACAACCAGAATGGGCAAGTCTGCAGACACAAAGTAAAACGGCGGTGCCCAGGTAGGAGAGGTCCAGGTAAGTGCGAACGAAGAATGCCTCCTAACGGGGACCAGGCTTCTTTTCAGGGAGATGACAGTGACAAGGCTGTGCACTCAGTGAATATATGAAAAATGATTAAACTGTGAAACTGGTAAGTTGTACGTGTGAACTATATCTCAATAAAGCTGTTAAAAAATAGCCCCCACCCTTCAACTCTGTAACATGTAGTAAGAACTCTTGGTGACCACATATTTGGAATAAGATATGAACTCAAATCATGTCTGAAAACCAATGATTAAAAAGTAGCATGGGGATACTAATTATTTAACTTCTGTTTTGTATGTCTAAAATGTCCTAAGAAATGTAATATTACAACAATTATTATTGTTGTTCTAAAAACTTAGTGTATAAGCTAGTTATAAATACTGATAAACTGAAAGCTCAGTGTATAAGATATTTATAAATACTGATTAACCAACATGCTAGTGAGCACATCTTCTCTTACAAAACTGCTGGGACTCGACCTTACATATCCTCAACTGACTTCGACTCAGTCATTAAAGAAAACACTCAGAATGGCACCTGACCAATCAGAGCAAAAGCATTTTTCAAAATCCTTTATGGCTCATCACCAAATGAAGAATACTTCGTACCAGTTTAAATATTTTCAATTTGCAGGTGCAAATGTGCAGTGTGTATTTATTCAGCCAACGGTGCACCTGAGGTATACAAATAGTTCACTACCTACACAAACATTTGCTTAATTTTCTGGGACATAAAAAAAAAAAAAAAAAAAAAACAAAACCGGCATCAAAAGGGTGTGGCAACTCATCCAAGGTCAACAACAAGTCGGAGCAGAGACCAACAACATTCCGGTTTCCACCCATCCTCCAGGGACAATGGCACTCACCATTTCGCAAAGACTTTTTGTTGCTTCATGTCCTAAGAAGCGGGGGTTCTGGGGGGCGGGGGAGCTATCCGTTTGGTTTTAAAAGTTCTAAACAGAGTCAGTGACATAGCTGTTTTGCACAAACACGCACTTGGACGGGGAGTGGTTACGAACTCCACAAAGCCAAGAAGTCACAGTCAGGAGGCGCCTGCGAACGTCGGGTCAGATCGGTCCACCCGGGGGGATTGTCCACCCCCCGTTAAAGCCCCAACTCGGAGGGTCCAGGTTTCCTTCCTAGTCGGTTAGGAAGGAAAGAAACTCGGGGTCTCCTCGGAGTGGGGAGAGGAGGGCAGAGCTGTATTGCGTCCAAGGGCAGGGCGGGCTTTTCTGCAAAAAACCAATAATGACAATTAATAATAAATGATCACGGGGGGCAGGAGAGAAGGGCAAAATGGCTCACACACTGCTGACACCGAACGAAAAACGACGGGGCCCTGGCGGAGCTCTTCGAGGAGGCGAACCGTGAGAAAACCGGTGTCCACCGCCACCAAGCAGCCCCAGCCTGGTTCTCCCACCACGGGGCCGGGCGTCCGGCGTGGAGGCCTCCGCGGGAGAGGCCCGTGCGGTGCAGGGGCCGAGCCGAGCCCCGCCGCCCACGCCGGAGGTCCCGCTCCACGCGCGTCCGCGACGGGACAGACGGGCAGACCGGGCCACGGGCCACCACGTCGGGGGCCCCGGGAGCGACGCGAGCGCGCGGGCGAAGACGCGCCCACACACGTGTGCACCTGCACACTCACGGTCCCACGCGGACACGCGCGGCGCCGGCTCGGGGGGCACCGTCCCGCCCGGAGCCCCGCTCCCCTCACCTGGCCCTAGCCCCTGCCCCGGAAGAGGTGAAAGCGGCGGCGGCGGCGCCTGTTCCCGACAAGGTCCCCTGGCGGCGGCGGCGGCTGCTTCGACCCGCGGCCCTAATCTACCGCCGCCGCCATGTTGGAGCGTGAGGTCACCCCGACGTGCTAACGTCACCGACGGCGTAAGGGCGGAGCCGTGAGGAGGGAAGGCGAGGCGCACCGGAAGGGGCGGGGCTGTCTTCCGCAGCGGAAGTACAAACCATAGAGGCTCGGAGGTCTCTGCGTATAGACGTGACCCGGAAGGGCCGCCCTCTCCTCGCCCTCTCTTCCCAGGAGTCGCTCAAATCTATGGTTCCTGGCGGCGGGGCGGAGACCTTGGACCGCTGTATGCGGCGAGGCTGGGGACGCCCGCGGCGAGGAGTGTTGCAGCATCCGAGAACGTGTTCGTGCATGGGTGGAGCAAACAGGCATTGAGCCTTAAGCGTGTCCCATCCAGCGTGGTAGAGAAGTGTAGAACCGGGGTGGGGGTGGGGGTGCTGCGCCGTTGGCAGCCACTGGCCGGGAAGGTTTCCGGGGGATCGGGGGAGCAGGGGGCCGTGCTAGGTGGGCGGCCCTGCACGAGCAGAGGCGCGGTGGAGGCAGAGGGAGTCTTCGCGGGGAATGCATTTTGTTCACAGCACCCGGCACTACCCTGCAGTAGCATGGATGTGGGTGCATGTTGGTTTCCTTGAACCCAAGCGCCCTTTGCGGGAGTCACTGGAGGTGTCTACTCGAGAGGGTGTATCTCACGATGCTTGAGGGAAATCACGTGGTGTCCGCGAGATACGCTGGGAGAAGGACACAGCTGACCGTGAGTCACACGAGAAGACTTGTTGCGAGGAACCAGCCCAGGAGGTAAAAACCTGAGGGCTCCTGGATCAGGGTTTCCTTTCGGGGGTGATGGCTGCACAGCTCTGGGAATAGGAGGGCTGTCTGGAAGGGACCCAGCCTCGTAACCGTTCTCCTGTGTTGACAGTGGCTGGATTTTTTTTTCCGGAAGGCCCTGGTATACTTGAAAACATATTTTTGGGGGGAGCGGGGAGTTCCCTGGCTGGGAATGGAACCCAGGCCGCGGCGTTGAGAGCGCTGAAGCCTAGCCCCTACACCACCAGGGAACCCCAATGTGCATTTTAAATACGTGAGTTAGGATGGGCTGCTCAGACCCTGCTGATCAGGGAGTTCCTGCATGGGAACTGAAAAGGTTGGAGCCATCTGCCCCACCAGGCTTGGAGCCTGACGGACTGAGAAGACGGTCTGGTCATTAATAGAGACTGAGCTAAGAAAACCATCACTAAGTAATCCCCACTAGTACCTGATAAACCCGTCCAGATTTAAATCGTCACAATTGTGCAAGAAATGGCTCCTATAATTGGTTCGTTTGTTTAAAAACGAAACAACACAGAATCATGCATTGCATTTGGTTGTTATATCTTTTATTAGTCGTCTTGTCTTATTCTCACTAACACTGACTTTGTGAAGTATATTTACATGAGGGAAATCACAGCACAAAACAAAAATGAATCATTGATATATGTGGCAATGCAAATAATCTCAACAGCATTGTGTTGAAGGAAAGAAGCCAGACACACAAATGTACATGCTGCATGATTTCTGTTTACATAAATTTAGAAACGGGCCAAATTAGCCAATAGTTGTAGAAACCAGCACGCTGTTGCCTGAGGCAGGGGATGTGGGGTAGACAGGAGAGGAACTTTCTTTCCCGGGTGATGGAAATATTCTGTCCCTTGCTGGGGGTGGTGATCACACAGGTCTCAGAGCTCATCCAATTACACTTTTTACGTCTGTGTGTCCATTTCTCCCCCCAAAATCACATGAAATAATTCTGTGTATTTCAGTTCCCAACTTGCCCAATGGTTAGGTTCATTTCTTTCACAGTGCTTGCAGGTTTAGGGTTTGCTTTATTTTCCCTTTTCTTCTTTTTACTCTTTGAATATACCAAAAGGATAGCATGGAGGTCCATCGGACAGAATAGAGAGTACAGAACCGTCGAGTGATTTTGGACAGAGATGTCAAGACAGTTCAGTGGGGAAAGGGATAGTCTTTTCAGCAGGTGGGGTGCACTAATACAGTCTTTTACAGAAATTAATTTGACTTCCATCACAGCAGTGTTTGGATTTGGGTTTGTTTTCACTGATGAGTGAAACAGAGCTCTAGCCTGCAGCCAGCCACGATTACACATCCTAGACTCTAGACGCTCATTCTCTTATTCTCATTCTTCAGTTATTTGTTGACCCCTCACGACGTGCTAGGCAGTGGGGTGCATGCTGGCAAAAACAAGGACGACTGTCGGGTCAGCTGTGGTCCCTGCCACGAAGCTGACGTCCTCGTTGTAAAACCCTCCCCAAACCTAGAAACGGGGAGAAAACGAATTTTCGTTCTGGCATGGCGCAAAGTAAATAAACAAGGGGCTGGGGTAGAAGGTAGGGTGAAAGGGTATTTGCAAAAAGCTGTCTCCAAGGACGGGCTGTGGTGAAGCTGAGACCCCAAGAGTGGAAAACAAGCTCGGGTCAGAAGAGGAGAATCACGTCTCAGGCCAAACGCCGGGTGCTTTGCAGGAACGCTCTGAGGTGGGGGGCGAGGGGTTGTGGGGTCGTGGGGCCAGACACAGGGTTCAGAAGCAATGAGAAGCCACTAGGGGTGACAAACTGTGAAGGGACAACGTGCCACCTGGTTTTCACTCTGCTGTGAGGAAAATGGGTTGGAAAGAGGCAATAAATGAATAAATAATCAAAAAT
The DNA here is from genome assembly GCA_004026885.1 of Lyroderma lyra. Lineage (NCBI taxonomy): Eukaryota > Metazoa > Chordata > Mammalia > Chiroptera > Megadermatidae > Lyroderma > Lyroderma lyra. The sequence continues at coordinate 4,205 of PVJL010015407.1, read as the reverse complement.
TAAAAAAATAACAGGGCACATGCCTCAGGTGAGTCTCCATCCTTTCTGCTGCCTGTGCTGGTTTCCCCTCTAAAGTGAACCCCACCATCCAGGACGGGGCTGATTTACACTCACCTCCGGTCTTTCTCTGCATACTCCCCAACAGACAGGCTCAGGAATCAGCTTCTCTCTTCCGCTGCCTCAGGGTCTCTTGAAAAGCACAGCTTGGGAGCAGGTGGCCCACCTGCCTGTGACTGTCCCGCTGGGAATTCAGGTCAGGGATCCCAGCGAAGCCTTTAGGAAACGGGGTTGTCTAGTAGGGGGATTTTGGCACCTCCATGAAAAACTGTTTCAAGCACGCGTCTCCCCCAGACCTGAGCTCGTGCATGCAGGGCGATGTTGGATTTGGGAGGCTCCCAGCTCATTGATCTCTGCACCTACCAACGGTGACTTTGCCCCAGAGACTGTGAACCACACCACCCTCAGACAGGACCCGGTCCGCTCGGGTGCATCGGTGACATCCTGCCGGAGCTGGCTGTAAGGAGCACCGGCACAGGGCCGGGGGACACTGCCCAGGAGGGGACATTAACTGTGTAACACTACTCTGTTTTAAAGGCAAAATCTTAAGGCCAAGGTGGCAAATGTTAATTGTCAACTCGGTGCCAGTACATGATCACATGACTTCCTTCTACTGTCGACATAAGACATGTAAACCCGTAAAGAAAGTTCTGTAAGTTTATTTGAGCCAAACTGACAGAGGCAGGAGGGCAGGACCTCAAATGCTCGGGAGAACGGAAGTTTTACAGCCGCTTTTAGGCATTTGAGATTAAGAAGGAAAACGAGGAAGATGACGGGATGGTGGGGGAACGCCAGGCTGGGACTGGGTTGCAGGATGGTTAACGAGATCATCTGCTCTCCTGGGGGTGGTTACCCTAGATGCACAGAAGCCGTGGACAGGGCTGGAGGCAAAGGTCAGCCTTCACTGAGCAAGTTGCAGGCCTGGGGGGTGACCCCACCACGACCTACCCAGTTAGGAACTTCTGATCAGAACCGCTTCATTTTTCATCTACAGTACCTCTCTGTGTTTTTTAATGATTCAAAATTATAATGTCATAAAAATCAGCACGTTTTCCCAAAAACCAAAAGCGCAGTGATGGGGACAGTGCGACCTGTCTTCCAAGCGTTAACTCCATCGATGACCAGACGCGCGGTGTCACGATGCTGCTCCCACCGACACACCTGTTACTTGCAGAACATTGTAACAATCAGTGGGCAGAGGGGTGGGCATCTACGTGAGGGACGAGCCCTCCTCCTGGCTAGGGATGCCAGAGGGAGCTGACTCCTGGAAATCCCTCTCTAGAATGCCGAGGAATGAAGTGACAGGTGCAAAAACTTAACCAGGGAGACGAGGGTTGGCTCCGTTCGTTAGAATACTGACCCAGATGAGGTCCACTTGGGGATTTCGGTCACCCTGTTAGTTTTACTCTCTTGTGGCCGAACCCTTCCCTTATGAAACATTAACAGTGTTCTCACACATGTGCACCAATCCACTGCAAAGAACATTCTACACTGGTACAGCTGGAAACCAACCTGCAGCTTCACAAATGTGTGCCATTGCCATTAAGAAAACGAACACGTGCTTCCCGAGCAACGCCCCGTGGATGCAGCATCACGCAGGTAGTACCTGCCACTCAGGTGATGCCTAACCGGAATCCAATTATGAGGAAGCTGTCGGACAAAACCAAACTGAGGGACTTACTACAAATGGGCCCTTCACATTTCTGGGACTCTCAAAAATGTCACTATGAGGAAAAGCAAAGCCTCAGGAACTAACGATTCCATATAAAAGTAGAGTAAAAAGACAGGATCATTAATACGCTAGGTGATCTTGGGTTGGATACCTGTATTTACACACTCACACGCACACATGCCACACACAGATGCACCTCAACGTACAATGGAGTTACAGCCTGACAAACGCGTCGTAAGTTGAAAATATCTTTAAGTCGAACATCCAACCTACTGAACATCATAGCTTAGCCCAGCCTGCCTCAAACATGCTCAGAACACTTGCATGAGCCTATAGTTGGGCAATGACCTTGAGTTTCACCTCAAGAACAACTGCCTTCCTCCTCTCACTCAAAGCAGGAGACAGAGATGCAGAAACACAAGACTCGATTCCCCAGAGAATCGCTGGTTGACTCTCCGATCTCGGGGCTCACCAGGAGTGGGGAAGGCTGCCACTGCCCAGCATCACAAGAAAGATCCAAGTTCAAAAAAGTACGGCTTCCATTGAAGGCGTCTCGTTTTCGCGTTATCGTAAAGTCAAAAAAATCTTAAGTTGAACCCTCATGAGACAAAGACCGTCTGTGTATGGATAAAACGACTTGTAGAGCACACTGTTAACAGTGGGTTGGTCCTAGTGAAGGAAGTTCATTGTCCTACTCTTACAACGGACTACATTTGAAATTCCTTCAAAATAAAAAGCTAGGATTGGGAAAGAACGTGCGAACCCTTTGGCCCCCCTAATTCTACTAGGAGTCTATCCTACAAATACGATTTTCAAGAGTCTTTGCCTTTATAGGTGACGGGGGGGGGGGGTGGGTTTGGGGCTTGAAGCAAAGTCTTCAAGAATTTCTGCCCTAAGTCTCCAAATAAGTCCCCCTAAGTGGGTCCTGGGCTGATATTGAAAATGGAAAGACCCATTCAGAAGAATGCCGACTAAAGGAGGTGGAGCATAACTCCTCACTCCTTACGTATAAGCTGCACATAGTCCTTCCTTCCAAAGAGTACAGTACATGGGGGGTGGGGACTTTAGACTGGGGAAACCTGACACACACTCCTTTAGCCAAGCAGTCAAGGTCAACATCAATAGTCAAAAAGGATGCTGACGGGCACGATCCCTTGATATGACATGATGAAAATGGCCCTTTATCTCTGTAATCTTCCTAACTCCCACGCAAACATGGGAAAAATTCCAAAGAGGTGCAACCTACACTATACCTAACCAGTACCCCCTCAAAGCATATGGCAAGGTCATCCGATACAAGGAAAGTTAAACTACTGTCCCAGCCAATGAAGAAACTTAGGAAACACGACAATGAAATGAAATGTGGTCTCCTGCATGGGATCCTGGAACAGAAAAAAAGGCCATTAGGTTAAAACTAAGGAAATCTGAATACAGTATGGAAATTAGTTAATACGCCAATTTAATTTAACTATGACAAATGCACCACGAATGTAAGAGATTCCTAACAGGGGACACTGCTTTTTGCTAAGAGGACACTGAAAGCGCAAAAGGACACCCCTGTCCCTCCCAAAACCAAAGCCAACACATACTCTGAAGGCAAAGAACACAGTGCTGAAAGGTGCGCGCGCGCACACACACACACACACACGATGTGCACGTCACCCACCTCCTCCTGGCCCAAGACCCCGCGGCCCTGAAGGCAGCCCAAACATCCTCACAACACCCACAGGACACAAGCGTGACCTCTTGTGCCATCACTCAGTGCCCCACCACCACCACGGAGTCAGCCATGAAGACGGAGACACACCGATACATATGAGTTCTTTGGGAGGTCAAGGCCCACAAGCACCAGGTCAAACAGGCTGGGAAGAAGCTCTGTAGGACACTGGCGTGGCCGAGGTCACCACCCTGATCAGGTCCCATGGAGAGAAGGAGGCGTATGTCCGACTGGCTCCCCACTAGGCCACTTTGGGGGTGTTGTCAACAAAACTGGGACCATCCACACTGGGTCCAGCTGGCTAATTCTAAGTGCAAAAAGCTTTTCTCTGTAAAACAACATAAATGAAAAAAGTAACAGGGGAAACTGCGTGAGGGGGAGGAAGGCACGTGCGAACGCTCGGCTGAATTTTCTGTACACCTGAAACTGTCCGACAAATAGTCTGTTAACAAAATACTCTGGTTTGAGTGTGCTTTCATGAAGACCAGGGACATGCAATGCTAAATTCTGGTTCTGTAGACACAAATACTGAAAAAAACAAAAACCGGCCAGGGCTGGGAGGCGGGAGGGACCCGCACAGCGCCCCTCGCGTCGCCTCAGAACGCCTCCTTCTGTGTTTCCTCTTTGATTGACAGGCAGGCTGCAGCGGGAACCGCCCCCCGCTCCGCGGGGAAGTCACGAGCCAGCGACGCAGACGCACTGGGGCGGGTCCGCTCGCGCAGGCGCGCAGCCAGGCAGGGAGGGGCGGGGGAAGCGGGC
>PVJL010015406.1:0-24397 GCA_004026885.1 Lyroderma lyra | reverse complement strand
AGCTAAATTGGTAGCTGTTTTAAAAGCCTTAAAACCTTTTTCTGATCCTTTAAATATTCTTTCTGACTCTGCTTATGTTGTTCATGCAGTACAAAATATGAAAATGACATATCTTCCTAATAATTATAATCAATCATCTCTCCAGGTTTTGTATACCCAGTGCCTATTTAAACCATCTGTGGTGTCATTAAAAACCTCTCATAAGTCCTTTGGCTTGTGGGAGTCTCAGGGTCTACCTGGCACAGGGAAAAATCTTAGCGCAAAATCAGCCTCTGGAACCAAATGCCAAGCGATTTTGCTCACCTGAGTGAGATTATACTAACGTTGTGCCCTCCCAAATGCCTGTCTGATCAGTTAGAATAAACAGTTTCCATTTTAAAAAATCCATGAGTGAATAAGAGGTCTCATAATTAAGTCTGAAAACTTGCCACTGTTTGCTTACATTGGCAGCACTCTACAAATAACCCGGTAAGGTTTTATACCCTTGGTATATCTGTGTCTCACAGCTGTTTTCCTGTGAACATGTGATGGTGTCTTACAGAGTGATGTTCATTATAGTTGTGTGTTTTTGTGTGCCATTGCAAGAATGTCAGAACTTAAATTAGAGCAATGAACAAATATTAAAGTTCTTGTTAAACTTGGCAAGTGTGAAAGTGAAATCAGGGCATGTTAATCCAAGTTTATGGGGATAATGCCATGAAGAAAACAGAAGTGTACAAATAGATTAAATATTTTCCTGAGGGAAGAAAAAATATCACTTATGAAGAGAGATCAGGGTAGCCACTAATGAATAGAACTAAAGAAAACTGCAAAAATTCATCAAATTGAACATCATAATCATTGGCTGACTGTAAGAAGCATAGCAGACCAAGTAAACATTGATAGATAAATGATTATAAAAATCTTAAATGAAAATCTTGGCATGAGAATTGTGTGTGCCAAATGGTCCAAAAAGAGCTCCCTGATAAACCAAAGCAAACAAAAGTTGAACTTTACCAAAAACTTTTGGTGAGCAAAGATGATGTTTTAGGTCATGTTATCACTGATGATGAAACATGGGTATACCAATAAGACACTGAAACAATGAGCCAAAGTACACAATAGAAGTGATAGAGTCTCCCATAACAAAAATAGTCTGTCTGTCCAAATCAAGAGCCACAGAGATATTTCAGCTTTTAATTTGTACCAAGTAGATGAACATTCAACCAAATTTACTATTTGAAAGTGCTGAAAAGGCTGCATGAAAAAGTTAGACAAAAAGAACCTGAACTTTTGCCAACAACTCATGGCTCTAGCACCATGACAATGCACCAGCTTCCATGGCACTGTCTGTGAGAAAGTTTTCAGCCAGTATGCAAATAATTGTACTACACCACCGTCCTTACTCACCTGATCTGGCCCCCCAATGACTTTTTTCTTTACCCAAAGATATTGAAAAAAAGATATTTTTATAACATTCAGGACATCAAGTGTGATACAGTGATAGCTCTAATGGTCATTTCAGAAAAAGAGTTTAGAAATTGCTTTAAATGGTTGACTAGGAACTGAAATCAGTGAATAACTTCCCAAGGGAAGTATTTCAAAGGTTACCATAGTGATATTCAGCGATGAGGTATGTAGCACATTTTCTAGGATGAGTTCAGGAACTTAATGTTAGTCCTCATGTATCAGCAGTTTAAGACACCATTAAAATATTTTAGATAAATTTGAAATCATATTATTCACAAGCAACTAATAACTATGAATATTTTTACATTTGAAAAATCAAGATTCATTTAAATTAAAATTATAAACTAGGCTGCGCCAAATTTTAAAATGTTTTCATGCCTAAATGACAATCCAGAGAATGGAAGACAAGCCACAGACAAAAATATTGGCGAATCATGTAAACATCGTGAGCTTACCCAGAATATAATAAGAACCCCTCAAACTCAACAGAAAGAAGGAATCAATCCATTTATACAACAAGGAGAGACTTGTACAGACCTTTCTTCTCAAGGACACAGAGTTGAAACATGAGCTAGAAGACACTCAGCATCACTGTTCACTAGGAACATTCAAGTTAAGACCATGGTGAGCACCCTGTGAACTCATCACAGTGATTCAGGTGGAAGAGAATTTCTGAAAACACCATTCTGGTTTGATGTTCTTTCTCTTTCTTGCCGATTCCAGGTGAAAGCTCCTCTCTGTACATGTCGAATGTTCTCTCATTTTCCACAAGGCACGGAGGTGTGAATTGCTCCAGAGACAGAAGAAAACAAACCCAGGTTGCAGGGTCTGGTAATTCTTGTGACAGCAGCTGTGTCCTTCAGCTATCACTGTCTTTGCTTCTCTCCTGTAAGCAAGCAGGAACAAAGTGTACTTGTCAGCTGCACTGAATCCATCCATGTCTTGAAATAACTTACACTATAAACTTAGGCCTCAAACCCTACACATTCTGCTGGCAGTGCAGTGCTCTCTTTGGTAATAGATTTGGAACTTTTTTCTAATATTTATGTTCAGGTCCCTTCCCCTGGCAACACTTGCCAACCCCCTTTCCCTGGAGGCAAATTTTGTAGCTGCCACTGAGGACAAAGACCGTTTTCCTCTTCAATCAGTTAAGAAGCTGAGTGTTCGGTGGTAAGTGTGTGGCAGTTTCATATCTATGTGGTTTTCTGTCCTGGTGGGTAAAACCTTTGTCATACAAGTCAGGTGAAGTAGTGAGTGAATGGTTCCCAGTATTAGAGCTGTGTGGAATAAGTGAACCATCTCTCTTGGTGACACCTCCCTGGAGCTTTGCCGCAGCATCATGCAGCTTGGGGTTGAAGAAAGAACACTGGTGTCTTGCCCCTATGGGGCCTATGTCCAGTGAGTCCTGTGTTCTTAACTGCCCAGTCTAAGTTTTGTTTTTGTTTTTGCTTTGTTTTCTGAACTGGAGCAAGGAAGAATGGGAACATACCTTGGTTTCAACACTCCAGCTCTTCTTATTATTAGTAGTTTTAAAGAACTATTTTCAGACACTATCGATATTTTTAGAATAATTTCACCATTTTCACTGTGGAACATGCCCATTTAGATCTTGGTGTTATCACAAGAGGCTGTGAAATCCTGTCTTTCACTTTTTGTATTGTGGTAAGAATACTTCACATGGGATCTACCAACCTAACAAATCATTAAGTGTGCAATGCAGTATTGTTAACAGCAGATGCTATTTATACAGCATATCTCTGGAACTTTGTCATTGTGCATGATGTAAACTTCACTCCCTATATATCCTCACCATCCTCTGTTTACAGTCTACTATCTGCATTTTATCAGTTTGAATATTTTATTTATTTATTTTGTTGGTTCTCTAAGTAGGAATCGAACCCAGGCCATGGAAGCCTAGCCACTACAACACCAGGAAACCCAGTTTGAATAGTTTTAAATATCTTATATCAGCGATACCATGCATTATTTTCCTTCTGTGACTAGCTTATTGCACAGAGCACAATGTCTTCTAAGTTCATCAATGTACATGTTAAACTTTCTTAAATTTTTTTCTCTGCTCTTGGCTCCAGATTCAATTCAATTCAATTCAATTCAATTTCTCCAGGAATTCTTTGTTTGTGTTCCCTTCTTTTCATGGTGGCTGACCTGTTGTCCCCACTGAGCATTTCTGCCCCTGGTCTCTCAATTGCATCCTTCTTTTTGCTTATGTGATGGCTATAGGTGTGGTGAAGAGGTAGGATGAGGATCACTCTGTGTTTTGTGACTGAGCTTGTTCTTAGGCAAGAATGTGTCCTGACTCTGAGCTGTGTTCTTCCAGGTATTCCTTTCTCCCCTTGAGGACAAATGCTGGCCATGACCCATGTTCCTGTCCCACCCAACAGCAAATTGTCCACTCTGCATGCTGTTACCTCTCCCTCATAAAATGGTTGTTACCAGTGTCCTCATATTGCAGTTCTGATGCCCTTCCCTAATACTGTCATTTTTATTCTATTGTGGGGACAATGGAGGGGATGCGGACACATGCAGGCAGGGGATTCAGGTTCTTTTTTATGAGCACCACTACAGAAGAAAGAGATGGTGTGTATTCACTCAAATTCTGAACAGATTGGCAAGATGGTCAGAATCCCGCTTCAGTCTGCACACTTCAATGGACTCACACCCTGATTCCTAATAGTGTCTTTTTGAAATGATTACATATTCTTTAAACCATTGCTTTTTGCAAGTCTGTGCCACATGGAGATCCCTCACACTGGTATTATGTCGAAGTTATGACACCTTACTGAGTTGTTTGCACAGTGCTGCAAATATAAGCACATGATGGCAAGTTCAAGAACTTAATTGTCAGAGTCTAGGTACAATGACAGCTTTGATGGCCATTCTGGAAAAAGACTTCCAAAATTGCTTTTAAGTGTGGACTAGGTGCTAACATCTGTGCACATCTTCCTACATGAAATACTTCTAAAGTTACTGTAGTGATATTTAACACTGAAGTATGTAGCAATTTTTCCAAGATAAGCTTACCAAATTAATTGTCTAACCTTGTATGATGATGAAAAGATAAACAATTACAAGTGCTGTGTGATTCAATGAACCATAAAAGTTGAAAGCTATGTGAGAAAACACAAAGGAAACAGGAAGTGTCTGGGAACAGAGTGGGAGCAGGCTGGCATGGGAAGAATTGTCAGAAGACCACAGGAAGCACTGCAGTGAAGGACTGGTCACCGATTGCTTGTGGTCACTTTGGGCAGGTGAACACATAGCAGTCACCAGTGCTTATTCAACAGAAATCTTCAGTATTTGTGGTTTCTTACACCAACATGAGCTGTAATTGGCATAGCTATAGCACAATAAGGTGGTTACATAAAAATGCATATGTCAGAATAAAAAGTGAGTTAAAGACACAGATAATGACACACCCATGGTACAGACTTCTAAAAATACACATCTGTTACCCTGGTTCTCTCTACAAGTTCTTAGTAAACAATAGAAAATAGCAAATCACACATATCCTCATTACCTGGAAAGAAATTGGCATGTCGCTGGTCATGTCCAACACGGTCTAAGAGCTTGTTCAAGTAAGCAGTGCAGACCATAGAAAAGGAGCACAGAAACAAATAAATAAGTTCATTCTAACAAGTAATGTGCTCTTGGGCACAACTACAACTCTATAAATCTGTTTAACTTTGTTCATCTGGGAAATGGAGGTAAAACGGATAGCTAAGTCATATGACATGTTTAAAAATAAAATATGATGAGTAGTAAGTATTTAAATCAGAGCATAAAATAATAAAAATCACACTTTCACAAATGTTCTCATTGCCTAAATTGAGGCACTGCCTTCTTTGTAGGTGCTAAACCCCAGACTATTTTTTATGGTAAGAAGATATGGAAATAGGCCCTCCTCTACTGATGAAAACCAGCCCAACCCTGACAATGAAGCTATGTCACACGAGCTGCAACCTCAGGATGCCCATGCATTTCCATTCCATGATCAAGATCTTATACAGTCGGTGCACTGTGGAGTTTGGGCTGAAGTGGGTTTTCCTTATCATTATTTTAAGAGGTGATTTATGAAAAACAAGACACACTGAGCATGGGAGTGTATATGAATGAGAGAAACAGGGGATGTGTGATAGTTTTCTAACTACAATGTTTTTGTCTTTTCAGGTGTCCAGAGTGAGGTGCACTTGGTGGAGTCTGAGGGAGAGATTGTGCAGCCTGGGAGTTCACTCAGACTCTCCTGTTTAGCCGCTAGATTTACCTTCAGCAACTATGCAATGAACTGGATCCACCAGGTTTTGGGAAGGGGGCTACTGTGGGTCTCATCCATTACTGGTGGTGGCAGTAGCACATACTATGCAGAATTCATTAGGGGGGCTATTCACTATCTCCAGAGACAATGCCAAGTACATGAGGTATCTGTAAGTGACCAACGTGAGAGCATTACTGTGCAAGACACAGAGTGAAGTCAATGTGAGCCTGGAAACAAACGTCTCAGAAAGAGACAGGAAGTCTGAACTGCAAGGGACACTAAGAACATGACGGGGCACACAGAACACACTGAGAACAGGGATGTGACTAAGAAGCAGGTGTGGACATGGCTGGGGGAAAAGCTTATTGTTGGAAACTGCAATTTCCTCTGAAATTTCTCAGCTGCTTCCAGGGAAAATTCTTGAATCTTTGTGACTCAATTTGTTCCTATTCTCAGAAACTAACAAACAAACAAAAAAACAGTATTTGCCGTTACTATAACCAGTGCCTGGAAACATGTTTTTCTTCACATTCCTGTGTGTTCTGTTTGTATTTTATGGCAGAGAGACCATCCTGAGGTCTTCCGTCTTTCCTGTGGATAGTAAACATTTTCCACTAAGAGAGACTTCAGCACAGCACAGGCATCTATGTGCTGAGCTCAGACTCTCTGCCTCCACATGAACATGATGTCCTTGAATGTACTCTGTCTTCAAACAGGCACATATGGTCACATGCCCCCAGGACTTCTAGCCCCTCATGTCCAGCCTGTATTTGCTTTCTATGAGGACTGCATTTAATTAGTACACACTAAGGGCTCAAATATACACATGTGTTTTCTCACAGCCTAGAGTCCCAGTCTGTTTTACTAAGCTGCGTTCACAGTGTTGGCATGTTCACAGCTCCTCCAGAAGTTCTAGTGTAGACTGTTTTACTGTCTTTTCTAGCCTTTAGATCTGCATTCATTGTATCTGTGGCTCATGGCCTCTTTTAATTTCATCTTTATAGTCAGGAGGAAGTCAGCTTTCATCAATCCTCACACTGTTTTCTTCTCCTAGAATCTAACATCCTTCTGACACTCTGATAAAAACACTTGTGGATACATTTTCAAATAATTCAGGAAAATCTTTGGAATTTCATACAGCTAAATATCTCAAACATGGCAAATTCCTTTGGCCATATAAGTTTATTCACAAATATAAAGACTAATTAATACTACAACAGTCCTTTCAACCCTCAAAATATTTATATTCCTCACACACACACTAATTACATTTTGTTCATTTCAATATTTCCCCAACACCTCAACCAATGAAAGTATTTGGATTCGGGAACAAAATTCATACAAATGTTATCATCTCAAAATTCCAACATCTAATCTCTAGCTTAGGAATGTGTAAAAATTTAGGCACAATCCATCCTGGGTTAAAATACTCTCCATCTGTTGACCTGTGGCACAAGAATACAGGTTGTCTTTTTCCACAATAAACCTGCAAGACAGTCATAAGGTAACAGTTACAAGCATTTCCATTCCAAAAAGATAAGGTGGAAGTTAAAAAAAGTCACCAGAAAAAAAGACATAAGCCAGACATGAAGCAATTTTTAAATTTAGCTGAGTTACCTACATTCTGTCTTACATCCTGGGAATGAGCTTCTGTGTCTCAGAACCAACCTCTGGTCCTGTGACACTACCTTGGACTCTATTTCTACTTAGTCCTCCTGCGGGCATGTGGTGGAAAAGGAGCAGCCTCATCAGCCTCTGTCCTGCCAGTATATTATGAGTCTACAGCCTGCCTTTTATTTAAAAGAACTTCTAACAATGGCTAAATTTAAACAGAAGGCTTGTCTATTGTGAAAATGAGAAACAGAATAACCTCTAGTGTAGCAAAGACAGAAGGGGATTTACAGCCAGGACAGAGAAAGAAATTTGCTAATGAGAAGTAACTAAGAGGAGACGTCCTTTGAACAGAAGGGTCTATAGTGCTTACATTGAAAGGATCCCATCATTTAATGCTGGGTAAGGGAAGGCACCATATGGAGCCTTTACTTGTCTGCAGTGCTTTGAAGTAGAAAAAATAATAACAGTCAGGACCACCAAAGGGCGATCAGGATCCACAGAGTTTATGTCCAGAAAAGAAGGTAGGCTAAGAGCATTTTATCTCCATCTATAAATTTTTTTCATTCAGAGAGTACTTTTTTGTAAATGTTTTGACAACACAAGGGTATTTTTTATTTTTAAAGTAAAATTTCATAACTGTAAAAACCAAACTTGTCAAGGACAAGAAAATAGTATAATTTTAACTTCTCTTATTATGGCAATAACCATGAATTTAGAAGACAATGATCTTAATTTCACACAAGAATTAATTAGAATTAAGTGAAGTCATTTGTACTAATATCAGGTATTTGGAATTTAATTCATTTCACTAACCATATTATCATTTTATCTTCTTTGCACTTTCCTTTCGGTATCTGTATAGAGAGGTCCTGTGTAAATTGCCCCTGTGGTTGTTTAAAACCTACTGCCTCTCCACTAGCTCCATGACTTTCTTTTTAAACTCTCAGAATTTCCATGTCTAAGGGATATGAAAGGATCTTCTCAATACTTCAATAATTTTCTCTTCATGATGATCAGGAAGCTCAAGACACCCAAGGGTCAGGAAGCAACCATCAATATGTATACTGTGTACTCTTACAAGCTTGGCAGCTGGGATCTCGTTTGCAGGTGTATATAACTCACCAGACCCCATTCTGATCTACACTGGAAGAAGAGAAGATCCACCCCTCACTGCTGCCCAGCTGTCCATACAGCTCAGCATATGCAGGCCCAGTAAGGCAAGCAGTGAGGTCTGGAACTGAAGGTGATGGAAGGTAAGGTTGATCTCTTCTCAGTACCTCCGAATGGAGACACAGTGAATTTTACCACCAAAATGTGACATTGTGTGAGGACACTGCAGACTGAGTTAGGGCATACTATGCAGTTGTACAGAATTCACATCTACTTTGAAATATAATTAGGAATTTAATACTGAAGGATTGTTGATTCTGATGGATTGGCAGTCAATAGGTATTAGAGAGGAGAATTAAGGGGTTATTTCAGTTTTCTGCTATGACGAATGCACATGGATGTGTCATTAAATATTATAGGGCTGACAATATATATTTACATTTCCCATTGCTATGTTCATGCACCAGTAGATGTAGTGGACATCTACTCAGTTATAAATTAATGTTTGCACTTGTCAATATGTTTTCAAAATTGATCAATTCCAAATATATTCACATGTGTTCACTAAGCATTAAAAATACTTATTTCCCTACTATGAAATCGCAGTCCCACCATACTGTTAAGGGACCGCGTCCCAGCCAGGATGGTGACTCTATGCTTGCCTGCTAGTCTCTTGCGTGAGAAGCCTCCCTGACCTTAGTATCACCACAGGTCCCTCAAGTGGATCACTGGGAATGACCAAGTTAGAGGGCAGTGGGCCATTCCTGCTTTTGACTCTTACTACCAGGTCCAATAAAATGTGCATAGATCAGATATACCTGCATCCTTTTGTACCGAGCAGTTTATTATGTTCGAATATTTATCATTAAAGCTACTACAAGTAAACAAATGTACAATTGCTATGCAAGATTGATAGACAAATATACAATAATATACACTTATGGGAATTTATCTGTACAAACCATGATTCTATATATATTCTTACATAAACACTGCAATGCAGAAAATCACATGTGTTCCCATTATGAGAAGGGGTTCTGCAAACCCCACTAGGCATGTACAACTCAGCCCTGAATTAGGTTCAGAGGAGCACTGGGGACCATAAGAAAGAGTCCAGAAACAGATACTTGGGCTTACTCTTACCTGATATGTGGCCTTGATCACATTGCACAGCTTCTCCATGCTTCAGTGTGAAGCATTACCTCTGGGAAATGAAAGTAGAAGGGATATCTAAGTCATGTGTTCTGGGTGCACACATAAAAGTAAAATAATGTAATAGGTGCTGAGTGTTCACCCCAGGACATCACTTATAAAAAATTATGACTTCCAGAATTCTTATGTGGCCACCACACTTCCCACGATGACAAACAGCTGCATTTAAGACTGTCCTCTCTGAAGGTACTTAACCTCAGAGCTCCTTATATAGTAGAAGAACATGAAAATAGAGGCCTCTCTGCTAATGGAAACCATCCCAACCTTGAACCTGCAGCTCTGAAAGCCCCAGCTCTGGGATTCCCAGGTGTCCCAATACTGTGGTCTGGACAGAACACCCAGTGAACCACGGAATTTGTCTATCTGGGACCTGATGGACTCAGCCTAAAATGGTTCCTGAACTGTTATCTTATTCAGTTCACCTCTCCTTCCCTTCCTTTTTCTTACAGGGGCTCAGCTCAGCTAGGGTAACTGAAACCTATCCTTGACCAATCAGATATAACCACCTTTACTCTCCTCTGCATTTGGCCACCACAACCCCTTACATATATATCTTCCCTTCCCCACGGTTGGGGCAGCTGCTTTTCCTCCCTTTGTGAGGCAAGCCAGCAGTGCCCCTAATGAAGCTTTTTACTACTGCCTGGCATTTTGGCTCATATCTCTAACAGGACTATAGTGTGAATCTTCTTTAAGTTATTTAAATTGCTTAAATTTGGGGAAAACTTAAGATAAAGAAAAGTACAAAGAAAAGATCTATTGCAAAATTCAGAAAACTTATGAACAAAGTTCTAGGTACTAAATATTTTACACTTCACAGACCACATGGTCTCTGTTGCAACTCCTCAGCCATGTGATTGTAAAATACTAAATCGCTGTGTTTCAATAAAACTTTATATCAAGGGTTCCCTAGTGGTATAGTGCCTAGACTTCGGCACTCACAGTGCCATGGTCTGGGTTCAATTCCCAGCCAGGGAACCACCCTCCCAAAAAGAAGTACAACTTTATTTACAGAAACAGGCCATGGGCCCGACTTAGCCCAAAGCAATACTTTCCAAATTCCTCTCTACTGTATTTCCACTACCTAGAATTAACTATTGTTAGCTTGGGTTTATTTTATTATACTTATTTTTTCCTCCCACTATTTTTTTCTGTTTTATGTTTTTTAATTCATCATTACCACCAGTCCCCTTTTCATGTTCCTAGCTGCAAATACTATGAGGAGTTTGTCATGTGTCTTTTCAGACCATCTTTAATTTTTAACATTTATATGTACAAACCCATGAAAATATTTAATATTTGTATTTATAAGTATATAAGTAATATTTTATAGATTTGGTACTTTTCTATGAAATGCTGTGTAGTATTATACTGTATGTAGGTGCCATAATCTATTTCTTTATTGCCCTATTGATGGACATTAGGTTGTTTCAGATTCGCTATTAAAAATCTTTATTACAATGAAAATCTTTGTAGATATTCCCTTGTGGACATTGTGCATATGTTTGTCTAGTGCAGATATGGAAAAGTGAAAATTTTTGTTCAAGGCATATTTACATTTTTAGTTTTAAAATCACCCCAAGTAAGGGCCATTTCAATTTTTATTCCTATAAGAGTTACCAGAAAATGGGGTGACCTTGTCAACACGATGTCCAGGTTGGTGGTAACTCGAGCAAAGAATTGAATGAGACACACACAGAAGTATAGAGGGGAAAAAAGAGATAGTTTATTGAAGAGAAAGTACACCCCAAAGAGGTAGGAGCAAGCTCAAGCAAGGGAAGTGGCTCAAGAGTCCCAATCAAGGAGGTTTTGGTACTTTTATTTTCTTCCCTGTCTTCAGGGGAGACACCTCTGTGCGTGGAGTCTCTTGATTGACATGTCTGATTGACAAGCCTGTGACATCACCTTTCTTTTATTGTTCATGTCTCCTTTTTAAATTTAATTACCTCCTGTGATTGTCTTTTCTTGAGTCAGAGATTACTAGTGAAAGAGTGGTATCAAGGCAGTGGTGACTATTCGAGCAAGGCAAGTCTCATGGGAGGGGTCCCAAGATCCCCCTATTCTGTCTGCCTTCCTCACATTTTCGTGATCCCCACAAATCTCTATGGAAAGCTAAAGGGCTGAGGGTCTCGTCTTCTGTATCTGCTTCCTGCTGAAGATCGTCATTGTCCCTACCTATTGGGGATCCACGGAGCTCTCACCCTATCTGATCTAAAGGGGGAAGGGATCTCGAGTTCCGCCATGTTGACTCCTGTGGTCTAGATGAGCTGGAAGACTTGCCAGGTGACATCTACATTCCAAAGGCACCTAGATAAGGAGAACCAGACCCAGTTAGTAAGTTAAAATCTTAGGCCTCAAAGCCATCACTGCAGGGTGGCTATATTACAGAACATTTGTTTAGCCCCTTGGAGTTTGCATCCTGCTGATTTTGGTCTCCACCTTCCAACCAGGTACGACTGCCCATCCAGGAATGGCCTGGGGATGATATCATTAACAAACACAGATTTATAGTCACAAGGATGATTACCTAAAATCTAGCATACCCAGCTAAATAAAGTTTTCTTATCACATATAACTGGTAGAAATGAGACAAAATACCAGATGGCAGTGACAAGCTTTATTGGGGAAAAAAGCTGCTGGACTGTCTCAAAAGGGGAGAGAAGCAGTCCCAGCCATTGGGGGGTGAAATTATATAGGTAGGAGAGATTGCTAGGCAACATGTAGAAGGAAACCTAGGTGACCACTACTGATATGTCAAGCATAGACTTTAATTGTACAGGTGATTATTATTGATTAGTCAAACATAGGTCTTCATTGTCCTTGTTACAGTAAGGGCTAAGGTAAGTTTCAGTTTCCAAAGCCCAATTTCTGTTACCCATATTAACGCTCTACATCCTAGGTTAATGTTAAATCATAGTATCCTGTTTTCCCGAACTAACTTTTGATCTCCCAGGTTAATGTTAAATGATAGTATGGACAAGGAAGAGAAGGAAAAGATGGCAGGGGTTGGAGCCATTTTATATAGAAGAATCTATCAATAACAAATTTTAGGATGGCTAACCAGGGCTGGATACAGAATTTTAGAAATACAATTAGCAAACAGAAGTGACAAGTGCTTTCTCTGTATGATTAGCTCAAACTGGGGCATAAGATATTTGAGAGATACAGGGTAAAAGCCTATTGTTTTAAATTTTAGGGTGATTGTCTAAAGCAGGAGGCAGGATAAAGACATTCTATGATTCAAGTTTTGAGCAATCTGTTGTTTAAGCTAGAGTTAAAGGAAAACTGAGAAGATGATTAAGGCTATGGACTAGGAAAAAGGTGAAACTGAGAGCTAAAGAACTAGAAAAATAGTCTTTAGTGAATTGTGGGGATGGCTGTTTTGTTTGGTCCATATCATAAATAATTTATAACTGTACTTATTTTTCACAGTGTCACCAATATTTAATGATGTTTGACTTAAATGTTGTTTTCCCAATCTGTTTAGTAATATTTATTGCTTTTTTTGTATTGTTGTGCTCCCTGTCTTTGACCCCCACAGTGACCAAGAGACCGACTGTGATGTAAATACAAAAAGAGACTTTATTGCTTCAAGCTCGAGCTTGGTCTGTCTGCCCTCCAACGCAGCAGAGAGAGAACGGCCTCAAACCTGGATAGGTGGGGGAATTTAAAGGAAAAAATTGCAGGCGGGTGGGGTGACATGCTGTGACATTACTGGGTAGGTGGAGGAACATGGGGCAGGAAACAGGAACTGGGTGAACGCTGAGGTTTTTCCTAATAAGGGAAGTAGTCTGCTGTGCTCTTAGGTTTTCCTTCTCTCGAAATGGTGGCTAACTGTGAAAATGGAGTCTCCTAGACCCCACATTTCCCCCTTTTCCTTGTACATCAGGAGCATAATCCTGAACTCTTTCATCCATGGCAAGGGGCTGATACCTAGGGTGTAGAACCATTAGTTGTATAGTTCCTATCCACTCGTGGATGAGTCTTAGACCCCATTTCAAAACACAAGGCCCTATGGTGAGGAGTACAACCAAAGAGGTTAGGGGTCCTAGTAGGGGTAAGACCCAGGACATCCAGGAGGAACTACACCATTTGGAGAAATTGTAAGCCTCAGCTAGGCGGTTGCAAATGCATTCCCTGAGTTCTGGGACTTTAGTTTGAGCTACCCCAGATGCATTAACAAAGAAACAACATTCTTCTCCTAGAAATTGACTCGTACCTCCTTTCTCCGCCGTAAGGAGATCGAGAGCTCAGTGGTTTTGCAGAGCGACATTAGCGAGATAGGTAATCTGGGTCTGTAGGGCCATTAGGGAATCTGCCACTTTGTCTAGGTCCTGACTAAACCCAGTAGAAAGTTCGTAATAGAGGGGAGTGGCTGTACCGATTCCGCCTGCCCAGAGCCTGGCCGCCATGAAGACGCCTGCCCCCAGTAGTGCTGCCGCTACTGGAAGTGCCCTTTTTCAATGCAAGGTACACATGATATGGTCCAATTGGTGGGTAGACAGCGGAAGAGAAGAGTCTGATTGCATATAAAGAAAATACCAGGGAGTTCCCTGATGGTGTAGTGGCTTAAGGCTTTGGCACTGGCGCTGTCAGTGCTGTGGCCTGGGTTTCATTCCCAGCTAGGGAAGTACCCACATACGAAAAAGCAAAAAAAAAAAAAAAAAAAAAAAAGACAAAAGGAAAATACCGGGCTTCTCACAGACTGAATCAGGGTAAGGAGGGAGGGAGCTGTTGCAAGGTACAGGTGACATGAATAAGTTGACACAGATGGTGTTGGAGGTCATCAAGATTACTTCCTCAGTTAAGGGCCCCACGAGGGAAGTATTGGAGGCTTTTTCGGTTAGATTGACAGGTTGGATCCAGGAAGCTGGGACCAGCCAGGCAAAATATGGCTTGGCTCTCAGAGGGAGATAGACCCAGCAAGGAGTATTATGATTAAAATTCTATGCTTTGCAGGTGTCATTGAGACTAGTGATGATCTGGTGTGAGAAGTTTAATGGGCTCAAGGCTTGTCGAACCTGGTCTATTAATTAATTAGGGGCATATGTGGGGTCAGCCTATAGTACCTTTCCTATTTGTACCAAGCTGTCTTTTACCTGAGTTAAGACTGTTTGTATGACCTCGTCTTGCACATCTCCTCCATCACTTCGCCCATAATGGGTCTGAAGTGAGAAGCAGATGTCTTTCCCAGGGGTCCCCGGGCAATGGCTGGTGTGTGAATCTCCTAACTGAGCGGTGGCCATCCAATAAAGTTGGCCTTCATGGGAACACATCTTGGTATTAGTATAACATGAGCTATGTACATAGGTGTTCCAAGTGAAAGCAGAGACCCCTGGTCTTCCCTGAATTCTGTCTAGTGCAGACCGGCTACATTGGTAGCAACCAGCTGGGCAAGGGTGGAGGGCGGCAGGGTCAGATTTTACGAGGGTTGTGGTCAAGGAGAAACAAAGGGGAAGTATCTGTATCAGTCTCACAGTTTTTGGAGACAAATTCTCAAGGGATTGGTAGGGTCTTTGGAGGCTTTCCATCGCGGGAGGTGGTCCTAGAGCATTGAGATGTCGGCAGGGCAGATGTGAGTGTGATGGATCCACGCTGCTATCCCATCAACCTTGATGGTGGTTGGTGTGGTGAGGACGACAACAAATGGTTCTTTCCAGCGGGGTTCTAAGGTCTTTGAGTTATGCCTCCGGATTAGGACCCAATCTCCAGGACAGTCCGGTGTGTCTCTGGCGGCATTGGGGAGTTGTACAGTTCTCTGAGCTGATCCCAGACTTCGCTTTGAATGGTCCGCAGGGTATAGAGGGAATGGATAAGCAGGTTATCTTCTACTTCTATTTCAGCTATAAGCTTAGTGTGTGAGGAGGGGACTATAGGAGGGGACCTTCCGAACATTATTTCAAAAGGGGTTAATCCTAGTTTATAGGGTGAGTTGCGCACCTGAAACAACACGAAGGAGAGGAGAGACACCCAGTCCCTGCCAGTCTCCTGGGCTAGTTTTGTTAAGGTCTCTTTTAAGGTTCTATTCATCCTTTCTACCTGTCCTGAGCTTTGGGGTCTATATGCACAATGTAATTTCCAATCAGCCCCAAGAACAGAAGCCAGCCCCTGAGTTACCTTAGAGACAAATGCAGGGCCGTTGTCAGACCCAATCATGGCAGGAAAACCATACCTGAGAAGAAGTTCCTCCAGCAGCTTCTTGGTCATGATGGCTGCAGTCTCCTTCCTTGTAGGGTATGCTTCTACCCATCCTGAAAAGGTATCTAAAAAACTAGCAGGTATTTATACCTGAAGGTGCCCCTAGGTAGCTCTGTAAAGTCTACTTCTCAGTAGGCGCCGGGTTTGTCTCCTCCTTGTTGCGTCCCCACTGAGAGACCGACGATGGTAGGTGTGGGGTTGGTTAGTTGGCAGGCTTTACAGTGTTTTACTATGTGTTCGACCTTAGAGCCGAGATTTTTTATTTTCACCTGGGCATGGCGAAGGAGGTCTTGCATCTTCCGTGTTCCCATATGGGTGGCTCGGTGTATTCTTGACAAAAGCTGACGTCCTAAGGCCTCCAGGAGAATGATCTTTTTATCTTCAGTCAGCCACCAGCCTTTGCTCTCTTTGGCTCCCGGTAGCTGGGGAATCCACGATAGGTCCTCACGGGTGTACACCGGCTGTTCAGGTAGACTTGGCCCTCCGGGGTCTGGGAGGGTGATAGGCAACACAATCTCGGTCAAAGTGGCTCCCCACTGTTGTGCAACTTGTTTGGCAATCCGATCAGCTAAGGAATTTCCCTTAGTCACTGGGTCATCAGACCTTTGGTGTCCTGGGCAATGAATTATGGCCAGTTTCTTTGGTAGCCATAGGGCAGTCAGCAATTTCAAAATTTCATCCCGGTTTTTTATTGGTTTTCCCTATGCGGTCAGAAGTCCCCTTTCTCGATAGATAGCTCCATGGACATGGGCTGTTGCAAAAGCATATCTGCTGTCAGTATACACATTTAGGGTTTTGTCTCAAGCGTGAGACAGAGCTTGGGTCAAAGCAACTAATTCTGCTTTCTGGGCCGAAGTTCCTGGAGGTAGCGCTTCAGCCCATATTACTTCAGTCTCAGTCACTACCACTGCCCCACATACCTTTGTCCAACACGTATGTAACTGCTACCATCCGTGTACCAGATAAAGTCTGTCCCCGGTATGGGTTGGTCCTGCAAATCTGCGCATATACTCTGGGCATGGGCCAGGACGTCAGTGCAGTCATGCAGAGGGCTGCTCAAATCTGGATCCGGTAGTAAGGTGACAGGGTTAAGGGCGGCAGGGTACTGATAGATGATTTTGGTGGGATTGAGTAGTAATCCTTGGTAGTGAGTCAATCTAGGGTTACTGAGTCACTGGTCTGGGGGTTGCTTGAGCACCTCTTCTATGACATGCGGGGTAGTCACATATAGAGTTAGTCCCAGGGTCAGCTTGTTGGCGTCTTTCACTAGCAGCGCGGTAGCCGCTATAATTCGCAAACAGGGTGGCTAACTGGACTCTATGGGATCAAGCTTTTTGGAGAAGTATTCAAGAGGTCTCTTCTAGAGCCCTAGGGGGCTGGAGTAGCACTCCTTTTGCAACCCCATTGTTCTCATCTACGAATAGCTGGAAAGGCTTGGTTATGTCCGGTAGGCCTAGGGCTGGGGCCGACAGTGGGGCGTTTCTTATAGCCTTGAAGGAGACGTCCATCTCCTCAGTGCATCGGAACTCCTGTGTGAGCTGGGAGGCTTTGTACAGAGGTTTGGCTATCTCTGTAAACCCAGGGATCCACAGGCGACAAAATCCTGCTGACCCGAGGAATTCCCTCACTGCCCTTACAGATTGGGGTGTGGGGATCCTAAGGACTGTTTCCTTTTGGGCCTCAGAGAGCCATATTTGGCCTTCCTTTAACATGTACCCCAAGTAGCTTACCTGGGCCTTGCAGAGTTGAGACTTCTTGGCCGAGGCACGGTACCCTAGGGCAGCAAGGGCCTGCAAATATTCTTGGGTACCTCGGAGGCATGAGGGCTGATCAGGAGCTGCGAGTAACAGGTCATCTACACATTGTAGCAGGGTTAGTTTAGGGTGTTCCTGACGATACTCACTGAGGTCCTCATGGAGTGCCTCATCGAATAAGGTTGGAGAGATTTTGAACCCCTGTGGGAGCCGAGTCCAAGTCAGCTGTCCGTGGATGCCACTCTGCAGATCTTTCCACTCAAAGGCAAAGATTTCCTGGATTCTGGAGGCTAATGGAAGACTGAAGAAGGCATATTTTAAATCTAACACAGTGTACCACTGAAGGTCAGGGGGCAGGGAGCTCAGGAGGGTATAAGGATTAGGGACAGTTGGATGTATGGCAGTCGTTCATTTGTTGACTTCTTTCAAGTCCTGGACTGGCCTGATTTCCCCAGAAGGCTTTCGGATAGGTAGGAGCCGGGTATTCCAGGTGACCAACATGGGCATAATATGCCCAGTTCGAGCAGGCGATTAATATGCGGGTTTATACCTACTTTGGCCTCTGAAGACATTGAATACTGTCAGACCCTAGTTGGATCGGCCCCTGGTTTCAGTTTGATGAAGAATGGAACTCAATTTCCCCCAATTTCTGCCCAGGCCTGTGGAAATTGCTGTAGCCAGGAGTCCAGGGACTGTTCGGGGGGACTTGTTGGGACTGACTGGTGTAACCGATACTCATCTTCTAAGGAGAGAGTCAAGACGTGTATAGGCTCCCCCAGCTGATTCGTAACCATGGGTCCTTTTCCAGGCTGGAAACTGATTTGAGCCACTAGATTTGTCAACAAGTCTCTCTTCAAAAGAGGGTGGGGCAATCTGAGATCATCATAAAGGCATGAGTGACTTGTCCCAATCCTAGGTCTACAGTCCTCTTAGTAGTCCAGGGGTACTGTTTTGAGCCATTTGCTCCTTGTACCCATGATGTCTTATTTGACAGTGGGCCTCCCGCTTTTAATAATACAGAGAGTTGGGCCCCCATATCGACTAGGAACTGGGTGGGTTTCCCCTCCACTTTTAGGGTTACCCTAGGTTCGGGGAAGGGATCTGAACCTTGACCCCCCTAATCATCTTCTTCTACTAAGACTTTAGCTCGGGGTCTTTTCTTAGGGCAATCTCGAACCCAGTGTCCTTCTTCCTTACAATAAGCACATTGATTTTTCCCATGGAGGGACTTACCCTGGCTGTGGTCTCGTCTTTCTCTGGTGCTCGTCATACATCTTAACTGTCTCTGGTGTTCTCCCGGTTCAGTGGTGGCGGCCAATAGGATCCGGGCCAGGTCTTGATTCTGTCTTCTTTCTGCCTTAATCTGTTTATCCTCTGCTGAGTCTCTATTATGGTATACCTTTTCAGCTATCTTGACTAAGTCCCTCAGTTGCTTCTCACCTGACCTTTCTATCTTTTGTAGCTTTTTCCTAATGTCAGTGGCTGACTGATTAATATACGCTAGTGCAATCATCCCTAGGTGTTCTGGCTTATCCGGATCAATGTGTGTGTACTGCCAGAAAGCATCCATGACCCTCTCTAAGAAAGCCGCAGGGCTCTCTTCTAGTCCCTGTCTTAAATCATAGACTTTGACCAAATTTGTCGGCCACCGAGTGGCCGCTTTGAGACCTGCCAACAGAGCCTGGCTGTAGACTGGAAGCTTCTCCTTACTTTCCGGTGTGTTATAGTCCCAATTGGGGCGGATTATGGGGAAGACAGCGTCGATTAGAGCGGCCACAGTGGTGGGGGCCCCAGTAGGGCCAGGGACATTTTTCCGGGCTTCCTGGAGAACTTGTTCCCACTTCTCGGTGATGAAAAGAAGCTGCAAGAGCTGTTGGCAATCATCCCAAGTGGGCTGGTGAGTAAACAGACCAGTCTCAAGAAGGTTAATGAGGTCTTTAGGATTGTCAGAAAAGGGGGCATTCTGAGACTTCCAGTTATAGAGATCACTGGTGGAGAAAGACCATTACTGCAGTAACTGGTTGCCATCAACCCCCGGTTATCCAATTGCACGGAAGGTGAGAGCAATAGTAGAGTTGGGCTCTGTGTTCCATTGTTGAGCCCCTCGGGTGTTATGCACCGGTTCCAAATGGGGCTGCTCACCGGGCATCACAAGCAGAGGGGCCGGCGGGACTCGAGCTGCTAAGGGCGGTGGTGATTGGGCCGGTGGAGCTAGCAGAGACATGGCCGGTAGAGCAACTGGCGGCTGAGCCAGCGGGACCGGAGCCACCAAGGCTGGCAGGGCCAGCAGTTCCTGGGGTGCTGCAGCCGCTAAGGCAGGTGAAGCCGGGCCGGCAGGTCCGCTGGCGGCTGGGCCAGTGGGGCCGGAGCCGCCAAGGCCTGCGGCGCTGGCAGGGCTGACGGGGCAGCCGAGACCGGCAGCTGCTGTGCCGGCAGGTAAGGAGTGGGGAGAGGAAGGAGCGGAGGAGGAAGTAAGTCTTTTTCTGAGGGTTCCCCCTGTAAAATAGGGTAAAGAGGGGCCGATGGTGGAGGGGAAGATGGTTTCGACGGTTTGGGTTCTTTCTTCTTAATGGTCAGAACGTCTGCAGGCTTAGAAGGGGCCTGGAGTGGAAGTAAAGATTTTAACCAGGGAGGGGGGTTTTTCGACTAAGTGTTTCCATACATAGATGTAGGCACCTGTTCTGGGTGACCTCCTCAGGGCTGATAAATGACTTCCTCTATAGCTGTGATGAGAGTGCGGTCGAAGGTTCCTTCTGACGGCTATCCTACATCGAATGAAGGCCATTCTGAGGAACAAAAGGTGGTTAATTTTCCTTTTTGGATCTCAACTAAGAGGTTATGGGCTCGCTTCCAAACATCAGAGAAATGTCTGAGAACGAGGTTTAGGGGTGAAGAAGTCGTCTGTGTCACTTTGTCCATCAGTCAGAACAAGGCTCATGCACCAGAGGGTACAAACAGACAAACAAACAGACAGTTGGCCAACACAATAAATGGATCAGAATCTCAGATGAGGAACACTTAAGGGTTTCCTCCAGATAATTTCAGATGAAGGGACTCCCAAATGTCCTCTCTAGATAACTGAGGGAGGACATGGAATGTCTTCTGTCTCTCCGTGGTCGGGAGTTAATGGGTGCGTCCACCCAGCCCACTATCGACCACCTATACAGAAGCAGATTTTTAGAGGCAGAATTTCAGAAGCAGCTGTTCTTGCTCACCGGTGGTATAAGTCTCTCCGGGCTGTGGTCTTGGGGCTGTGGGGATCCCAGACGAGCCCCCACGATGTTGTGCTCCCCGTTTTTGACCCCCACAGCGACCAAGAGACTGACTGCGATGTAAATACAAAAAGAGATTTTATTGCTTCAAGCTCGAGCTTGGTCCCTCCACCCTCCAATGCAGCAGAGAAGGAACGGCCTCGAACCTGGATAGGCAGGGGAATTTAAAGGAAAAAAAATTGCAGTCAGGTGGGGTGACATTCCATGTCATTACTGGGTAGGTGGAGGGACATGGGGTGGGAAGCAGGAACTGGGTGAACACTGAGGTTTTTCCTAATAAGAGAAGTAGTCTGCTGTGCTCTTAGGTTTCGCTTCTCTCAAAATGGCAGCTAACTGTCAAAATGGAGTCTCCTAGGCCCCACATTATATCAAAGGTTACTGGTGAAATGGCTTATATTTCTGTTTTGAATATTTGAGTTTTTATTTATTTCAATATCCTGTGATTAATTATTTTCCATTAATGTATTGAATTATCTCTTTCTTATTGATTTTTGCCTTACAGCTGCAGACCTTTCTGTCCCCTCACACATTCCCCATGATATCCTAAGGCAGGAGCTAAACATGGAGGCCACAGAAACAAAGAATATCTAGGAGACAGAACTGATCCTCTCTCAGGGGTACTGTTACTCCCTCTCTAGCATATCTCACATCACCCTGTATGGCCCTGGAGGATGGCTTGTTAGTCAATGACGGGTAAGATTCCTCAAGGGAGGAAAAATCTAAGACAGGCACAGTCACATATGGGCCATAAAGAGAGAGCTTTGGCTCTACATAGGTGAGACACAGCTCCTCACCCTCTCTGAGCTTAATCTCTTGCTCCCTGGCTGACTTGCTTCCCAGGTATAGCTCACCCTGAGGTCTGATGGGATAAGCTCAGCCATTCCCTCTCTTAATAGATGTTTTTATAATAACAATGACTCCATTCCTTGGGGCTATGTATACGTGCTGGAACAAAATGAGGACTTGTGGGAACAGCCTTAAGGCATGATAAACACAGACCTTGGAAAGAGGAAGTTTACTCCTCATACAGGCTTTACTTCCTCATTCTATCCAATAAGAGCTCTGCATTGGCCGAATTTCAGGTGCCTGCCCAACGAGGCTGGGGCCCCTTGGCCCTTCTTGTAATATATTTTTGGCTACTGTATTTCTTCACTTTGTACTGCCCTTTTCGTGTTCCCACGACCTGTGCCATGCTGGATGTGACAACTGATGTAAAAGATTTTTTAAATATATTTTGAATTGGCTTTATTTCCTACTAACTGTTTTCACCAACATAAAAAATATGCAGTTAGAATTCTTGAAAAATAAATATTCTTTAACACCATTGTTACCAGAAAATGAGGTGTCTTTGTCGACACGATGTCCAGGTTCTTGGTATCTCGAGCAAAGAATTGAATGAGACACACACAAAAGTAAAGTGGTGAAACAAAGAGATGGTTTATTGAGGGGAAAGTACACTCCAAAGAGTTAAGAGTGGGCTCGAGCAAGAAAATGTCTCAGGAGCCACGATGAATGAGACTTTGAGGCTTTTATTCTAAGTCTTCAAGGGAGACACATCTGAGCGTGGGGTCTCTTGATTGGCAAGGGGTCTGCCGTCTGACTGTATATGCCCTTTCCCAGAGTTCAGTCTGTTATGTTAATGAACTTCTGGGCATATGTATGATATTACAATGATGGTATAATGAGGTTCAGGTAACTCTCACTCTGCAGGCATTAGGAGCTGGCCCAAGCTGGTGGGCTTCTTGGGCCCTCTGATTTCCCTGTCTTTGTCTGGAACTTCCTTCTAGTCTGGGGCAGGGATTACATGTGAAAGGGTGGTATCTAGGCATAACAGTTCCAGCAGGCAGTCTCATGGGGGAGGTCAAGATTTCCCTATTCTATCTACCTTCCTCACATTCTCTTGGGAGGAGTGATCCCCACAAATCTCCATGGGAAGCTGAGCGGGTGGAGGTCTCATGTTCTGTATCTGCTTCTTGCTGAAAATGGTTGTTGTCCCTACCTATTGGGGATCCATGGAGCTCCCACCATATCTGATCTAAATGGGAGAAAGGGTCTCGAGATCCACCATGTTGACTCTTTTGGTTGAGATGGGCTGGAAGCCTTATTAAGGCACTGCTAGTATCCTCATGATTTCTAGATTAGGAAAAAGTAATTCGGTTAGTACTTTAAAGGCATTGATCAGAGAAATAGGTTTTAAAGTCCTTGTCACTAGGTAGGTCACTAGAAAGCCTTTAAGAAAAGGTGAAACTAGGAGCTAAAGAACAAGGAAAAGGAGTCTTTAGTGAAGTGCGGATTTTGGCCCACATCACACCATGGCTCACTAGTAATGGTCACATTTTTTGCTCTACAGTTTGGAAAAACTTCTCTGAATATGGTCTTTGCTTGTTGCCTCTATTTTTTTTTTAATCTGTCATCTTTCCTTAACTGTAATCAGACTTCTGTCTGCAACACTTTGCTGAAGTTGCTCTTGGTAAAGTCACTACCAGTTTTTATTTTGCTAAATCTGGTTAATTTTCAGTTCATTCTCCTTGTCCTTTTAATAACATCTGATACATTTGATAGTTTTTCTCTTCTTGAATTACATTCTTCAGCTTCCAAGTCATTATATTTCTCCCTTTCTCAATCTACATTACTTTATATGAGACTCATTGAGTCCTGTGGTTTTTAAACATATCCTAGATTATAGCAGATTCCCAATTTTATCCCCTTTACCCTGACCTCTAAGTTTTAGATTCATGTATCCACTGCCTACTTGACATTTAGATAATAATTACATTCAGATGATTAACAGCCATCTCAAACAATATGTATAAAACAAAACTCTATTATTTCTTCCAGAATATCTCTTCAATGTCCCTTACTTCTTACCACTTCTATTGCTACCTCCTTAGTCTGAGCCACCATCTTTTTTCTGGATTATGGAACTGAGCTCCTACCAATCTTTCTGCTTCATTTCTTGTCCTTTGCAGTTTTTATCTCCTTACTGTTACTAGAGTGATCCTAAAACAAATCAGATTGTGTCACTTCTATGCTTAAAAACTTCAAATAAATTTTGAGAAATGCAAATAAATAATGGAAAGAACTAGTGTGTCCAAAATTATAAGAAAACTATCAATTCTATAAAATTATGTAATTACAATTGATAGTGAAACTGTGAATAGGTAGATAACTCAATAGATATTAAGTACAGGAATAAAACTAAATATATATAAAAATTCAGAAGTAATAAATGTGGCATTTCAAATCAGTAGAAAAAATCTAAATTATTCAATAAATAGTGTTGTGACAACTGAGTAGACATATGGAAGAAAATACAGTTGATTTGTACTTCACCAGTTAAACCAAAATGAAGGCAAAAGGGAGAAAGACTTAAATGTTAAAAATAAAACTAAAAGTACTAGGAAAATATATTGGAAATAATTTTAACACAGAAATGGAGAAAGTCTCTCTAAATATGCAACAAAACCAAAAAGACATTTAACATATTTTAGGAAAATTTAACCACATTTTAAAGTCAA
>PVJL010015405.1:0-24491 GCA_004026885.1 Lyroderma lyra | reverse complement strand
GAGGGCAGGTGAGGACTCGGAGGTGCAGGTGGAAGCCGGGCTCGGAGGCTGGGGCTGTGCGTGGGGAGCCGGGAGCCGGCCGAGGAAGGTGGAGTTTCAGGCCGTGGGAATGGAGGGGGGTGGGGCGGGGCTGTGGTCTGCAGAAGCCGGGGGAGGAGGTTCAGCAAGGTGCCCGAGGGGCTGTGAGTCCTCCTGCTCAGCACCAGGAGGGAAGGATGCGCCTTAGAGCTGTCTGAGGGAGCTGGTGGCCCGTCCCGGTACAGCCCAGTCCTGAGGGCTCTGAGCCGCTTCCCGTGTCGGGGCGGCTTCGTGTGGTGGACGGAGAGCCGAGTCGGACGGACTCTGCGGAACGGGGCCAATGGATGCATTTCAGAATGACAGACTGAAAATACCCGTATTGATCGTGCTGCGATAATGGCAATTACCATTATTACTCACCACTGCCAATCGTGGGCGGTCTTAACGCTGCCAGCTCGCCGGGTGGGGCCGGCCTCTCACTTACCGTGCCGTCCATAACCTCAGAGCAACTCGGAGATAGGTGTGACGGCGTCCCCGTGTCACGGAGAAGGGCGCTGAAGACCATGGACCGTGGGGAGGCTCCAGGGAGGCTTTGAGCTGTGTGTGTGTGTGTGTGTGTGTGTGTGTGTGTGTGTCACCGTCCTCATTTCCAAGCTGGGGACTCAGACTGGTCCCAGACCTGGCCTTTGGGTTCTCCACCCATCTACCACGCTGCTCCTCAGCGCCCCCACCCCCCAAACCCCCAGGTAATCCCTGCTTCAGGGGACCAGTGAGACTCCCTCCACCCCCAGGTAATCCCTGCCTCGGGGGACCAGTGAGACTCCCCCCACCCCCCAGGTAATCCCTGCCTCGGGGGACCAGTGAGACTCCCCTCACCCCCAGGTAATCCCTGCCTCGGGGGACCAGTGAGACTCCCCTCACCCCCAGGTAATCCCTGCCTCGGGGGACCAGTGAGATGCCTGTGTCAGGTCTTTGTTCACTTAACAGTGGGGGGAGAGTGGAAAAGGGACAGTGATGTTTCCTTGGGGACTGTGCAGGGCTCCAAAACCCCTTGCTGACGGCCGCCCGCAGTTAAGGGCCCAGAACAGGTCTGAAGTGGTAGATGAAGGTCTTCCGCACCATCCCCTGGAGTGGAACCTGCTTCCAGAAATGGAGAATGAGGAAGCCGGACGCAGACTGATCCTGGCCTCCCACCCCCACCCCCTCACAGGTGGGGTGAGCTTGTTAGAGACCTGGGTCTGGGAAGGAGAGGGCGAAAAACGGAGGCCTGAGGGCGAGCTCTCTGGCTTGTTGCTGAGGGAGTGCAGTTCCGAGTTCAGGTCACTAAACACTTTCTGGGTCCGGCCGAGTGCTCCGCACCCGGAGGGCAGAGGTGAGCGTTCAGTGCCTGTCCGGGCACAGCCTTCGGGGTGGGTGGGGTGCGTGTGTTGGGGGTGACCAGGGGGTGGGCAAGTGGAGAAACTCCATGATGTATACAGAGCAGTACAACCACCGATCATGACAGCCTCGCTGGTTTTCATTCCAAGCACGCCGTTTTTTTCTTTTTTACTAAATCCCCCAAACAGTTAACCCTGCGAGGTGTTAAGCTGGAGAAGATTACTTGTAAGCAAGCCCCCGCTGCCCCACCTCGTAGGTTGCCGTGTGAACTGAGTGCCGTCGGCCGCGCAGAGGCTCCCGCACCGTCTGGGGCACGGGGGTCAGTCTGCCTTCCCTCGTCGACCCGCTGCCCTCCACTTACTAAAGCAGCGGCGCAGCGCGCCATCGAGGGCCCTGCTGTCAGGTGGCCAGCTCTCCGCGCTGGGGAGCAGCTCAGGCGGCCGCACGCGGTGGGGATGGGCCTGACCTCACGTTCTTCTTCTTGGGTTTGCGTCCAAGTCTCTTGTCGCTCAGCCCAGAGGGTGGGCTTTGGCGTAGCCCAGCCCCCTGGGCTGCAGGAGGTGGGCACGATGGGACTGTCCCCGTGGAGGCCGGCGTCCCGGTGTCCGAATCGGGTCCTGACGCGTGGTCGGAGCCCAGTGCAGGGACGCCGGATTCTGCTGACCACACACTTGCCAAGTACGCAGAGCGGGTGTTGGCGGCATGGTGCTGCCGGGAGAGCTCGGCCCAGGGCTTGGAAGCTCGATGCGAAGAGGCCCCTGAACCCCGGAGCGGGGCTCCCACCCTGGCCGGCTCCCCGGGCGGCTGCTGGGAGCGTCGTGTTTCCTGCTTCCGTCCTGGCCGGCCCCGGCGTTCGCGCATGCGGGCTTTGCTGCTTTCCCTTTGCTGATCGGGACCCGCCCGGGGGGCCGCAGACGGGTACAGAAACAAGGGTGGGGCTGGGGGCGGGCAGATAAGAAAACCCCCGAATGTATTCTTCGGGGGTGCTGTGGCCTCTTCATGGAGTGCCCCCTGGAATGGGCCCCCCTTGGGCCTCGTCGTTGCTAAGACACTTCACACGCTCGCTCACCGTTACAGGAACCCCTGTAAAAGTGATGGGGACATTTGTTCCTGTCCCTATACCTGTACCAAAAACGGGGTGATGCTCGGGACCCTGACCACCACGTGTAGTCAAGTGCAACTAAAACACGTGAAACAGCTTACAGAGCGTTACCATTTGTAGAAAGGACAGAATGGAAGTTATCATAACGACCTTCCTGAGACCAGGGAGCGGCGTCAGGACGATAAACGAGCTGGCCAGCAGTGAGCGTGCCAGCGGTTCGGGTCCCCACGCGTGTGGCAGACGTAGGCCGGGCCCCTCGTGGGGGCCAGGAGCTGTGCTAAGCATGGACTGAGAATGGGGGTGGCTCGGGCGTGATGGGTTCTTGCAGGGAGCACGTGGTAGGGCGAGTTCCGGAGGATGGGGGGCATGGGGCCGTCTGGGGGGGTCGGGGCTGGACAGTGATGACGGACTGGAGTCAGTGGTTAGCAGTGGGAGAACGGAGTAGGGTGGACGGGTAGGAGAGGCATTGGGGGGTTGAAGTCAGGAGGATGTGGGAGGAGTGTGTAGAGACCGAGGGGCCACAGGGCCGCCATTGTGGAAATGTCCCGTAGCCAGTTGAAAATGAGAACGTGGGTTGCAGGAGAGGAGAGGCCAGGATGGAGAGAGGAATTTGCAAATCTTTTCGGTGTATCTAAGAATTGAAGCCACGAGGCAATGGGGAACTGCACCATGTGGATGGGACACTTCTACCTTGGGGGCAGCGGAAGACCGGAGGTGGCCAAGGAATCTGAGAGGGTGAGGGGAGAGGGGGAGTGTGAGCCAAGAAAAGGAGTGGGATGGAATTTCTGTCGGTGGAGGGGGGGGGGCAGTTTTCAAAAACGAGCAAGAAGGCACCGGTGTCCGGGACTGCAGAGAGGGGACGATTTGAGGTGGTGGAAGAGGACGTTTGGGTCTGACAGGAAGTTCTTTGTAAACTTCACGAGGGACAGGGATGGGAATAGGTTGGAGCGTTTGCGGAGTGACCAGGAGGGTGGCGGCCATGTGGTGCTGGCGCTCAGCCAGCTGTCTGAAAGTTTGGCTGTAAAGGGCAGGAGATCAGCTGTTGAGAGAGAGGATTTGGGGCTAATCTAGGACAGACCTTGTATGGAGGAGGCCGGTTCACAGCCAACTGCAGGTGACAGAGATGTGGTTGCTTAGTTGGCCTGTGCTCTTTGACAGGGGTTGGGGCCATAGTTTTTACTTTATTTTTAATTAGAAAAGAAATACCAGCTTTTGACGTAAGACACGTTTTGTGTCTGTGTTATAAAACAGTGTATTTCCTTTTCATCCTTGAAGCATTTTAAGCATTTTAAAATGAGTTATTTCCTGGTTTCAGTGTATTCATCGAGATTTAGCGGCCAGAAATGTGTTGGTAACTGAAAACAATGTGATGAAAATCGCAGACTTTGGACTGGCCAGAGATATCAACAATATAGACTATTATAAAAAGACCACAAACGTAAGTCTATGGCAGTATTATGGCGGGAAGGGGGTGTGTGAGCATGGGTGGGGCATGGAATGTTCCAGTTGCCTTACTCTTCAAAGACTTCTCAAAAGCAAATTTTGGCTATATTTAAGAAACTTCTAGTGTACGTGAAACACTCACATGCAGAACCATCAGCAGCCTGTAGGATCTTCAGAAGGCCCCTGGTCAAGAACTTACCTCGCAAAGATTAAGGCTCGGGGGTGTCTGGGTCAGTTTTTGCCTAGAAGTTCGTCAGGGTGTGTCTGCCTGCTGGGGAGATTGATAATAACAGTCCATGGATATGACTTTTTTAAAAAAAATGTCCCTGAACGTGTACATCTCATGCATTGTGTGTAGTCCCTGCGGGCGCTTATTTCTGCTCCGACTGGGGAAAATCCTTAAGAGTTCCAGCTCGTCCAGGCTGCTAGGAAACTGGTTTCAGTGTATTGGTTCTCTTTTTCCATTTCAGGGGCGTCTTCCAGTCAAGTGGATGGCTCCAGAAGCCCTTTTTGACAGAGTATACACCCATCAGAGTGACGTGTAAGTAGCTCCCTTTCCTCTGGCTTCTCCATTGGGTCGAGTTGCAAAAAGTAGTGCACGTTCTTGGCCTTCCTTCATTCTTTGGCCCCTGTGGCCTTTTGCACCTTCATAGAAGGTGCTGGAGCTGGCGGCCTTTGCTGGGAAGGACGGATTTTGTGGGAGGCTGGTGACTGGTGCGCTGTTACTGACCGGCCTGGCTTCAAAGTGTCTGGGACGCGGAGCGGCTCACCGCTGCCTGAGGAAGCGGAAGTCCCTCCCTTGAATTTGTTCACGGACACTTGTAGCTGCAAAGCTGCTATCTAAGTGGCCAAGCTTTGGGGGTGTTCTTCACCCCCATAATGAAGGCAGCCCTGAAACTTTCCTTTTTGAGAGTGGTTTGTCGAATTTGTTTTTAGGAGAGAGAGGCTGATGGGACACGCTCCTGCTCAGGTGATCTCTGCAGCGTCTGCACACTGTATTCTTTGAGAAAAATTCTGATCTTGTCTTAGCATCCTTAACAATTACAGAAATATAGTGAAAGTTGTGTATTATTTCTATCTGTCTGATACACTTAAAAATACTATCAGCGTCCGGTTCCGACTGGTACTTTAGAATTGTAGGTTTGGTTGGAAGATGCTACCATTGTGCGAGGCTGGGGGGCAGGTACAGAGGACCTCTCTGTACTATTTCTGGCACGTTTCCGTGAATCTCTAATTATTCCAAAGTAAAACGTGTTTTAAACATCAGTTGAGCTACTTGTGGCGTGAGCGGGAGGGTTCCTGGGTGGGCACAGGTGCCAGGCTCTCTCGGCAGGGCCTCCTGGGCCGTTGCGGCATGCACACTGTCCGTGCTGTGCCCCTGCTCTGGCCCTGCGCCAGCTGGGGGCGGTTTCATTTCTGCCACTCACCCGAGTAGAGCCCGTGAGGGCTGTGGTTCCGGAGTCACGAGAACACGGGCAAATGCAGGATTCTCCCAGGGACTGAGCCTCCTGAATGGGGCTCAGAAAGTCCAACTCTGGGTCTCTGCACGGTCAGGTGTAAATTGTGCCCCGTGGTGCGACCTTTTCAGTTTCTCACCTGGGGCACAGGATTCCTCCATCCTAACATCAGCCTGGTGCTAATTCCCCTCCGTGACCTTAATAGGTCGCAGACCTTTGTGCGCTCAGCTGCTCCACACTGGGCAGGTGTTACCTTGCGAAATTAGCTTGTGGGCTTTATTCTGGCAGCTGCTTGACTTGGTAGGTCACAGCCCTGGGGTCAGGCACATAGGCCAATGGAAGAGGTGGACAGGAGCACGTCGAGCTTTGCAGCTTAGGATTCAAGGTCTTGACATTAAGATGAATAGAATAACTTGGAGCGTGGTGGAATAAAAAAAAAAACCCCAACAATCCCAAATCTCCACCAAAAAGGAGATAGGAATGGTGGTTCACCATCGCGTGTCTGTTGATGGAAAATTCCGTTGGAACACCCCCAGGTCGACCTCACTTGGAGATGCTCCTTGGGGACCAGAGGGGACGTGCTGGAGGGCGCAGGCCATTTGCCTTTGAACATGAGAGCACAGTGGCTGTGCGTTGTCTTAACGGGGCCCGTGTCGGTCTCTGCGATTCAGGCGGGTTGCTAACGCTGTTTTCTCCCTTCTTTGCAGCTGGTCCTTCGGAGTGTTAATGTGGGAGATCTTCACTCTGGGGGGCTCGCCGTACCCCGGGATTCCCGTGGAGGAACTTTTTAAGCTGCTTAAGGAAGGACACAGGATGGATAAGCCAGCAAACTGCACCAACGAACTGTAAGGGCCACATCTCCCCTAGCGCCATGGACCCCGCGCGCCAGCAGCACGTCTGCTGACGTGCTTCAGTTTTCTAAACACTCTGAGAAGAGGCATTGCTGAAGCTTTCTGGGCTCCCTCCCAGAACGGAGATAGATAGCCGCCCTGACAGCCATGCCTGTCCAAAAGAGAGCGTCGTGCTGAGGTGGATGGAGTGGGCTCTGAATCACTGCGGGCGCTGGGCTGCCCGCCGAGGGCTCCTGAGTTTGCAGAATGGGACAGGGTGACCTTCCGGGGCCACTGTGCTGTGCCTCGTTGTGGGCTCTCCTCAGAGTGACAGGAAGGGACATATGGCCCTCCCTCACACAGAAGCTGGGAAGCCGAGGGGGCGTGCCCCGCGGGCTGTAGGGTCCCAGACCCCACGTGATCCTTCCTCGTGGCCGTGCCAACGAGTGAGGTCTGATGCTTCCTTGTAACCACTGAAAGCTGCGGCTGTCATCTGACATGGCCGCGGTTCCTTGGGGCATAAACTAATGTCTGGTTGCCCGTACCCGAGAATTAAAAACCCATCCAGGGCCATCCTTAGAGGGCCAGCTCTGTGCGGTGAAGCTGTGAGCTGGCTGCTAGAAAAACCTACCCTGCGCCATTAGTGGAACTGGGTTGTGTTTGTGACATGTGTCTTGTACAGTAAGTCGGTGCTTTGAAAGGGGGTGTCTTCCCCTCCCCCAGGATTAACTAAGAAGAGCGATTGTCGCAGAGACGGCGGTCTGTTGCGGACCGGTTCCTGGGGGTTTTCTATCTGTAATCCCATGAGTGCTTTTCGGCGTCCAGTGGATGTCTGTCTGATGAACGGCCACGTTTTATAGCAACTTGTACCAAGGCATTTGTCGTGCGCCTTGCCGTTCCCCTTGCTGTCTCTAATAGAGGAGGCCTGTTGAAACCCATAATCAAGATGAGCCCGGGAGCCTGGGCCTGCAGCTCAGTGATGGCTGGTTCATTCCTAAGAAGCTTACTTTAAAGTTGTGGTTTTCAGACGTCATTGTTTTGTTTTTTTTAAATTGTGGAACCTTTGTTCACTAGAATCATTAAAGCCCAAAGTGTCAGACGTACGTAGTAGAAATCTGTGTGACACTGAAAACACAGACTTGTCTTTCTCGATGGTGTAGGTACCTTCCCCAAACACGTTGGGTTAGAGATGTTTTTCTACATCCAGTTGCCTTTTAGAGGAACCAAGCAGTGGGTGATTTGGGAAAGGGCCCCCCTAATTCAGTTGCTTGAAAAGTTCTGATACATGTTCACAATTCAGGGCACATCCTCAGAGCGCCTATTAAAACTGGCTTACGCCCATCTCATACTTACAAAACGAATTCACCAAGGAAACCCCCTCCTTCCAGGTACATGATGATGAGGGACTGTTGGCACGCCGTGCCCTCCCAGAGGCCGACGTTCAAGCAGTTGGTCGAAGACTTGGATCGAATCCTCACTCTCACAACCAACGAGGTAAGAAGCTCCTCCCAGACGCCCGTGGTCCTCGTCTGCGACCCGGCTGGGCTTCGCAGGGGCGGCCTTGCCTGGTGGAGTCTGCCATGTCGTTTATGGCAGAGGCAAACTGTGCGAGCCCCCCACATCCCCATTGTTCTCAGAACTGCTGTTTGGAGAATTCTCACGCACAAAACTAAAGACCGAGGACCCCTCTGTGAGTTAGGCTGCCCCTGAGTGGGTCTCCGGGTGGTAGGTCCAGGGGCTGTGCGTGTGGGCCCGGTGGGTTCTGTGCCCTGGTAACTCGCGTGAGGGCTGGTGCGGCTCCTGTCCCGATGGGCTTGGATGCACCGAAGTCCTGCCCTTCCAGCTGCCATGTAACGTGTGACCCGGTCCTCCATGCCCCTGTCTGGTAATGGCGTGTGGCCGGTCTCCATCTCTGGGCATGTAAATGTCGTTTCCTGTGAGTGACTTACAGGATTTTAAGGATAAACCTGTACCTTTTGTGAAAATAGTTATTTTCTATAAAATACGTGTACTCTGTTCAGACACTCTTCTGTCACTCGCTGCCCGAATTCAGCCGTGTCAGTGGCCGAATCAGCGTGAGGGTGGACGCTGGCTGTGGACAGAGTCTGATCGGAGCAGGAAAGGTGATAACCCCCCCCACCAAGGCCAGAAAGACCCCGCGAAGGGGAGACATTGTTAGTGAGTGAATTTGAGGTATTTAATGAAGATTCAGAACAGCCAGCCTTCAAACAGGGAAAAATCCCGCCCTCGTCTTGCAACCACCGAGAGGTTAAAACGGCCTAAATGTTTTAGAAAGACAAGAATACATTTAATTTATTTTTAAATAACACGTTCACTCATTTTAGAGTGATTTCAAGAGAAACGAAATGCTGTGATCCGAAGCCTTAAACCAGCGGCATCATCTCCCGGGTCTGCCTGTGCCTGATACAGGCAGAGATTGCACTTAAATGAATGCAGCTGACCTTCAGAAGTTGAAAGGAAAGGAGCAGTTCAAGGGGAAAAAACCCAACTTTCTTCTCCTGCCAAAATTGTTGTTTCTAGTATAAGTTCCTTTAACCCTAGACTTGGAATCCACTGATACTCCTATTTTTTTTCCCCTGTCAGATCTGAACATTTATGGCTTCATTTAGAAACTGGGAAAGCACTGGAGTTCCATTCTAATGATCTTATGTCCCTGCGCGATGCCATGTATTTGTGTGTTTACATTTAAAGGGGCCCCGTTCATACTGAGATTTACATCCAGCATCCTAAAATAAAAAAGGCAGAAGGCCGTATTGTCTAACGGATATAAAAATCGAAGTCTCTTTCCTTCTGAAAATCATTACCATATGCTCATGAAAAATGGTTCCATTTAGGACAAAATTTCATTTTTATCATTGTAAGCAAAAAGGCCTCTTTTGATGTGGCGGGCGTGTTTGTTTCCAGTCGTGTGGTTAATGCTGCTGCTGTTGGACCCGACACATCCCCGCTTCTCGGACGGGGGACGCCGTCTCCTGCCGGCCCCGTGATGAATTGTAGTGTTTTTTTTCTTTTTTGTCTTCTGCGGGCTCCCCTTCTGATAGCGCGGAGGCTGGTTGTGCTGTGCTCTGCGCTTTTTGCCGCCCTCTCGGCAAAACCACGTGTCACAGGCTGAATTCTGGGTGTGTGAGCTGAGCCCTGTGGAGGCAGCGAGAGAGGGGCGGCCCCCAGGTTAGGAACTGATTCCGAGGCTCAGCAGGGCTCCGCGGGCTCTTCCAGAAAGGGCCGGCCGTAGATCTTTCCGGCTCGGTGGGCTGTCCGGCCTCTGTCTGTCACAACACCTCGGCTCTGCCTTGTGCGGAGAGAGCAGCTACCGGCAACACGTGTCTGGGTTCCGGAGAGCTTGATGGACCCCCTAACATTTAAGGTTTCTTTGGATTTTATGTCATTTCAGGGCCGTGACACAGTCTTTTTTTGTCCCCCCCCTCCCCCACCCCCAAGCATTTAATAGCGTCAGAAGCCGTCCTTCGCTCGGAGGCTGTACAAGCCCTGGCAGTGGGCTCTGGTCCTGCTGCGGGTTGGAGTCGGGGTTATGTCCTGGGGCCACCGTGGTGATGCTCTCAGGAACAGAAGAGCCCTTTTTGAATCTGAAACCTTCAGACGTTTGAAACTTAACCCCCGTCTTCCTCAACTTGGCTGTAACAGCCCATGATGGATACAGTATACACAAGTGTACCCAGGGTGTTTGTGCACCTGCGTACACTTCCAACTTAGAAAGCGTCCGAGAGTAGTGGAGCAGCTGCTGGAGGGCGGCTAGTCCCCCTGAGTGATCCTCCGAACGGCCACGGGAGCACGTAATTCACTCAGTAAATGCTCACGGCCTCATCCGTGTCTCATGCTTTTGCGTCGTGCGGGGGCTCACATGTGCACCCTGTGCTCTGGCGAGGAGGCGGGTGGCAGGCCGGTCATGGGAGCCGACGTGTCGTTGACCGCCGAGCACCTGCAGCGCCGTGTGTTCCAGCATTCCCTCCTCGTCCACCGTTCGTCCGTGATGGGTCATCAACGAGAAGGCCGGCCTAAGGGAGCAGGGTTGGGGTCTCAAGGAGATCTTTGAGGGAGCCAGGGCGGGCTGGGTCCCTGAACCTTGAAGGCGTGCCCCCGTCCCAGCTCCCACATGCACGTCTCAGGCACCTGCATTTGCAGTAAGTCTTCTCTTCCCTTCTTTCAGGACTACCTGGACCTCAGTCAGCCTCTCGAACAGTATTCACCCAGCTACCCTGACACCAGGAGCTCTTGTTCTTCAGGAGATGACTCTGTTTTCTCTCCGGACCCCATGCCTTACGAACCGCGCCTTCCTCAGTACCCCAACCTAAATGGCAACGCTAAGACATGAGGGCGCTCGTCTTCCTGTCCCCACACAGGGCAGCGCCGGGAACCTGGCCACACTGAGCAGGGGGCCATGCCTCCAGGAGCCTGTCGTCTCCGCCTGTATATATGGATCAGAGGAGTAAATAATTGGAAAAGTAAATCGGCACGCGTGTAAAGAATCTATACAGAGCAAACCTGTCATCTTCACCAGAAGAAGAATGTGTGTGGGGCAACGGATTGCTGTGGGCCACCACGTGCCCCTGACCCCTGTGGGTACTGGCTGTGGAGCAGCTGGACTTGAGGCAAACGTGCTTTGTTGTTCTTGTTTGCTTTTTTTTTTTGCCTTCCTTGTGAATGTTGTAGTAATTGGAGAAAATATATGTCAGCACACACTTACAGAGCACAATTGCAGTATATAGGTGCTGGATGTATGTAAATATATTCAAATTATGTATAAATATATATTATATATTTACAAGGAATTATTTTTTGTATTGATTTTAAATGAATGCCCCAATGCACCTAGAAAATTGGTCTTTTTTTTTTTTTTTAAATAGCTATTTGCTAAATACTGTTCTTACACAGAGTTCCTTAATTTTCACCGAGCAGAGGTGAAAAATACTTTTGCTTTCAGGGAAAATGGTATAACGTTTAATTTATTAACGGATTGGTAATATACAAAACAATTAATCATTTATAGGTTTTTTTTTTTTGTAATTTAAGTGGCATTTCTGTGCAGGCAGTATATCGGACTAGTTAATCTGTTGCTCAGACTTAACTGGTTTTCAGATCCTTTGAGAAGAGAAATATTTACAGAATATGACTAATTTGGGGGAAATGGAGTTTTGATTTATTTGTGTTTAAACTCTGCTGTCTGATGATTGTCCTCAAACCGCCTCCATGCGCGTAGTGAAAGAACTGGTTACTGAGAAGGTGTTTCGTTCTGATGTGCAGCTATGTCATTGGGCCCACGGAACCTTTAACTGGACTTCCCAGGACGAATGGGACCAGCGTTCTTTTAAAAAGATGCCTTAATCCATTCTTCACGGATGGGCCTTAGTTGAGATGCTAGCAGAAGGCTCTTTCTGGCAGCTGGCCTTCTGCCCACGTTAATCAGATTAGCCTGTATTCTCTTCAGTGAATTTTGATAATGGTTTCCAGATTTATTGGCATTAGAGAAGCCTTTTAGGATCTTCACGTCTCATAGAAAATTGAAACACTGAGCTGTTCTGCTGATAGTTTGGGGGATCCTTCCATCTTTTTAAGGGATTGCTTCCGTCTAACTCGGGCAGGACCTCACCCGCAGATCCGGCCTCATACCAGCGCCAGACGAAACAGTGCCACGTTGTTCGTTTTCTGTTCAAGTACTGTGTTTTGCTTCCGAAACACCTACTCACTTTGCTGTAGCCACGCAACACGGATGCAGATTACACTGATGTTACGTGTTACGAGATTGGAGAAAGTATTTAATAAAACCTGTTAATTTTTATACTGACAATAAAAATGTTTCTACAGATATTAATGTTAACAAGACAAAATAAATGTCACGCTGCTTATTTTTTTAATGATCGTGTCTCACCAAATGGTTTCCTATACTCAGAGGTGTTGGCTCAGTGCTGTTTGGTGTGACTGTAGGAAAGGCAGAGCTAGGGAGCCCGCTGTTTGCTCCAAGGGGGTGACTTACACAGGGGTTGGCCGGGACTGAAGGGTGGGGGACACGCGGATCCTGTGGAAAATCAGAGGAGGTTGGTTCAAGCCTGGGCTCTTGTTTACTGGGTTGCAGGGGAGTCAGGGTACCTGTCTGGGCCCCGGCGACTCCCAGAGGAGCAGGTGAGGGGCAGGGGAGAGCCTTGCAAACGGGGAGCCTTCTAAGGGTGGTGGGGGTTGAGGGGCTATGTGCAGAAGATCTGGATATTGGGGACCTTGAAATCTTTTAAGCTGGCTTCCTGGTTTTGTACAGAGAGTAGAGTTTGCTTCCAATTTTCAGAAAGACAACTTGAACACATTCTGAAAGCATATCACTCATTTCCATGCCCCCAAGAACCCGAAGAGGGAAATGGCCATTTGCTTGTGAACAAATGGGAGTCGAGGACTCAAGGTTTCGTTGTGTCAGCTTTCCAGCCACACCGGGAGGGGGAGAGGCCAACCGCCTGACCGGTCCCGAGCATCAGCCATGTTCTCTGACTTTATGGAGTCCTTAGTGATTCAAAAGTGCCTTTGGGGTCTTGGTTGTGTTTGAGGCTGTTAATAGTGGCGTGTGGATGTCACCAGCCATTGGCAGGGTGACCGCCAGTCCTGGTTCCACATTGGCCCAGACCCTGTACTACCTACCACCATTTATTTTCAGTAGAGCAGGCTCATAATGCCACCCCAAAGAATGATTTTAAAAAGTAAGGCAAGTGGAAGCAGCCTTTAATCGTGTGTACAGGATGGTAATCCTGCACCTCCTGGGCGTTTTCACCGGTGGGGACCCTGTGGCTGGGGTGGAGGGTGGACGGGCTGGCGTGTCACGTCACGTCTGTGTCGGTGTTTCTCTGTGAGGATCAGTGGTGCGCATTCTATGCCTTTGGGACCGAACAGGCAGGTCCTGGCTTTTTAGTAGACAACGTAGATCATAATCCTGTAGTAGCTATTGGCCATCTTAGTTTTACAATTATTTTGAGAGAGAACTGCCATCAAGGGAAGGAAGGCATCGCAGTCGATGAGAAGGATGGGAAGTACTTGTCTTTGGCCCTAACTGAACAGAGGCAGGGCACGGTAGGAATCCTGCCCCCAGACCTCAGGAAGCAACAGGAATCAGTTGAGCCACAGCCCGATTGTCGTGGAGACAGGAGATCAGTTCACTGGCAAAAAACAGAGTTGAGGACATCTTGGTGAGCCCCAGGGGTAGCATCTGGCCCAGCTGTCTCCAACTGGGAAGGGCTTTTTCAAGAGGCCACCTCAGAAAGTTCACCTGGTGGTGGCCTCAGGCAGGAGGGGGAAGGCAGAGAAGCAGGACCAAGAAGTAAGGCGTTCAGGAGGGTTCTGTGGGTCCCCCTGGGACCGGGGACCCTTTCCTACTCAGCCTCTCCATCCCTCATTTCAGGGAGCTGCCCTCCATCAGATCCTGGGGGAAGGTCTTTGATCCCTCTCACAGGCAAGGAAAGCATGCCGTCACCAGAAAACAGCTGGCAGACTTGAACAGCCAAGGACTGGGGACCCAGTCACCAACTTTGGGTACAAGAAGTCAGTCTGGTGGCTTGTCCTGTATAATTGAGGCTCTAGAAAGGTGGGGTATAGGAGTCTCCACTGTGACAGATTAGGAACCCGAGGTGCCTGAGGGTCACGTGGCTGGGAAGTGGTCTAAATAAACAAGCCTTACGCAGTCTGAGAGAAAGACAGTGGATGGCACATTGGGGCAGAATTGGATTTGTTTGGCTATTAGAGCTGGGCGACGTTGGGCAGAGTCACAGACTCTATCTGGACCTGCATTTCCTCAACTATAAAACCGGCTATCGCCAGCCTTGTGGTCTTAGCGTGAGGGCTACCTGTAGGGGCCCCGCTCAGCTTCGGCAGACCACACTTAATAAACAGTTTTCTCCCCCTTAAGAATTTGTCTCTACATTAGTGATTTTTCAGTGTAGGTTGTGCAACCCTCACCGTCATCTAATTCAGGAGTATTTCATCACTCCCCTGTACCAATCGGCCATCACTCCCCATCCCCCAGCCGCACCCCTCAGCCCTGGCAACCACACCTCTGCTTTTTGTCTCTGCATTTGCCTGTGTAGCCACTTGACATGAATGGAATCGTGCACCATGGGG
Organism: Lyroderma lyra; assembly: GCA_004026885.1. Taxonomy (NCBI): domain Eukaryota; kingdom Metazoa; phylum Chordata; class Mammalia; order Chiroptera; family Megadermatidae; genus Lyroderma; species Lyroderma lyra. Next base: position 10,137 of record PVJL010015405.1, on the reverse strand, counting down.
CCTTTTGTGCCTGGCTGCTCTCACTTGGCATCATTTTTAAGATTTATCTGCGTTGGAGCGTGTACCACTACTTCCTTTTTTATTGCTAAGTCATACTTCATTGTGTGGCTGTACACACGCCTCGTTCGCCTGCTCATCAGTTGGATGTTTGACTTGTGGCCACATGTTGGCTATTAGGGATTGTGCTGCTGTGAACGTCCATGTCTAAGTTTTTGGGTGGTCATGGGTTTTCATTGCTCTTGGCCGTATGTATTCCTGCAGTGGAATTACTGGGGAATAGGGTGACTCTGTGTTTAACCTCTTGAGGAACTGCCAGACTGTTTTGCAAGGTGGTGCTAGTTTACGTTCCCACTAGCAAGGTAGGAGGTTCCAGTTTCTCCACAGCCTTGCAGGCGCTTGTGATTCGTCCACATTTTTTCCTTCTAGCCATCCTAGTGGGTGTGAAATACCTTCCTAAGAATGTAATCGCTGAGATAGCCCTGGGATCGCAGATCAAAGACACAGAAGACCTTACTGGGTTTTTGAGAGCGAGATTCTTGAACTAGGGGGCCTGGCTTCTGCCCTCACAGAACGCTGAGACAGCTACAAGGCCTCCGTGGGACCTCATGGGGTGGCGGGGCTGGGCAGTGCATCAGCTCCATCTCTTCCCTCTTGGCTGAGAGAAGGAGGAAGCATGACCACATGAAGGTGAGGGGTTCTGGCGGGACTCCCCGAGTGCATCTCGGCCCCGCGGCCCAGCTTTTCGTGCGCATCCACCGTCCACCATTGATGAATGCACCGTTATTTATGTATGCACATCAGAGCCCTCCTCACCCAGCTTGCTTTTTGATGTTATTTATTTTTTGATGTTTTAAAAGATGAATGCAAAGTTTATCTTTTCTCACATTTCATCCCCAGGAAGCCGTGCAATGACTTGGCTGGCAGGGACTGCAGCAGCCTTCCAGTTTTAAGTGCCATTTTGGGATGAGGCCCTTCTCGTGTCCTCTTGTTTTCTAAGGGTTTCCGGGGGGTTTTGATGGGCTCCTCAAAATTGCCTCCAAGTCCTGTCTCGGAGGACAGTGGGTAAGAGATGGTCACTGCTGACCACTCAGAAACTCCAGCAGGCCTTGCTGTCCTCTCAGTTTCTTTGAAATAAAGGGGGTGGGTTTCTTCCCCTTTGCAGAGTAAATCCTGGAGTAGATAGCAGTTTAGCGACAGAATTAGACTTCAAGTGCATGATGCAGGGAAGTGATTTTCCTCCTGTGGCTCAGAACACTGTCTCCTTTGAGGTTGTATCTTTTTAGTCTCTTTCTCCTAAATCCTTAGTTGAGGGCATTTAGCTGGATCTTGCCTGTGTCGCTTCCAAGTCAAAATGTCTTGCATGATGTACTTGGAAAGGGACAGAGAACCTTTATGGATTAATGAATTAGGAATAAAGGAGGAAATGTTTTCTTGGTCTGTAAATGGGGTGACAGATGACTCCATTCTCCAATGATTGTTGAATTGAATGAGATTTTACCTGGGAAGCTCTGAACACAGTGCCTGCTATACAGCACTCAAATATTAGCTGCTGTTTTCTCTACCTATCACCTATCTACCTATTGCTATAGACATACACATAGATGTTGATACAGAGACAGATACAAAGAAAAATAGGGGTGTGTGTATATATATTTATAGTTGTCACTATTACTGAAGAAATTCATTGATGAAATTGCTCGTCGTGAATTTCTCTGGGGCATGTCTGATCCCCCCCTTTTAAACCAAAACATTTATTAGGTTTTAAGTCAGTGGAAATACTGATCAAAATATTTTAAAATCATGAGATTATGTTTACAACATTCAACCTGTTCTGTTCCCATTTTTAAACCAGAATTTGCTCTGTAAACACTGCCAGTCAGTGGCCCGAAGGAGCTTTAAGGAGTTCAGCTGTTGTGGAACCGAACCTGACCCTGCTGGCGAACGGTTGAAGCTGAGGGACTCTAGAACCGAGGGGAGAGCTCGGCGAGGTGTTTGCAAGGCAAGCTCCTCTCTGGCTCTGCGGTGTTACAAGCAACCCGAAATGGGTACTGTGACAGAAGGAAATGTCACATGGAAAAATCAGAGGAGGCCCGACGCAGAGTTGTATTGTTCCGGGGCCGTCCCACCGAGTCTTCGGGAATTGCACAATTAGCGTAAGTGACACGACAGGCTGGTGAGGTTGAGGAAAAGCTGTGGGTTTCGTGGGGAAGATAATTAGGGGTTCTGGGCAACCACAGGCAGAAGTGTGAGCGGGAGAAGACAGCCGGTGAGTCCACGCAGTCTGCGCGCTGCCCTTTAACGTGGTTCTGTGAAGGGACGTGCTGCCCTTTCTAGAGAAAGGCTGAAGGTATCTGTGCACGAACACGGCAGGAGAGGAAGTCGGAAAGCTCGATTTCCTCCTGGCGTCGTCTCTGTTTCCCACGAGACCAGCCCTTGCGTTGCTTGGTCCTGGATTTGTATTTCAACAAGATGCGGAAGGTCCTGGTTCATTGCTGGCCATCGCCCAGTAGCCGCCAGAGCTGTGAATGAAGGAGGCGAAGTTACACCGTTTAAGCACACAAAGGCCAGTGTTACTGCTGGGGCTGGGGTGTGGCTCCTGGGGGCGCCTGTGCTGCTTTTGCATGCATAGCTCAGGGCTGGATGGGCCATGGCCCTGGGCCCCACCTGGCCTGCCACCGGCTTTTATCCTGCCTGGGAGCTGAGGAAGGTTTTTACCTTTTTAAGCGGTTGAAAGAAAATCAGAGAGATCTATCTCGTGACATGAGAAAACAATGTAAAACTCAAATTTCTGTACCTGTAAAGGAAGTTTTATTAGAACACAGCCACCCTCATTCATTTATGTATTGTGTATGTACTATGTGGGGGGGGTGTGTTACGGATTTGTATGTATTATGTGGGGTGTATGTGTTATGCATTGTGCACGTATTATGTGGGGTGTGTGTGTTATGCATTGTGCATGTATTATATGGGGTGTGTGTGTTATGCATTGTGCACGTATTATATGGGGTGTGTGTGTTATGCATTGTGCACGTATTATGTGGTGTGTGTGTGTTATGCATTGTGTACGTATTATGTGGGGTGTGTGTGTTATGTGTTGTGTATGTAACACGTGCACATAACATATGTTGTATATGTACTTTATGTGTTGTGTACAGTGCTACAGTGGCAGAGTAGTTGTGACAGAGACCATGTGGCCCGCAGAGGCTGGAAATATTTACTATCTGCTGCCTTTGACCCCTGGCTTAGATAATGACACACTGGCTGGATGCCAGGCCCATGCAGGTGGCTTATGGGCAAGGACAGTAGCAGATGACAAAGTCCTGAAACTGGGTGATGCTGTGGAGGATGGGGTCCACTTGAAAGAGAGGCCTGGAGGTGGGGATGAAAGTCATGAGAAATAATACCCTTCGGCCAAGTGGGATGTTTTCAGATCCTTTGGAGACAGTGAGTGGCCGACGCGATGTGTCTGAACGGGCCTTGCTGGCGCCGGTTCCCCGGGGAGCGCCGTGTAGCGACATGCCCGGTGTTCTTCCCAACAAGGTTGCCACAGAGATCCGCAAACCCAAGGCTAAATAAACAACGTGATTCTTCCCGAAGGAGGGGAGGTGGGAGGCTGACATTTGGATTTGAATGACGCTAGCTTGGCAGGAAGTAAACCTGATCTCTTGCAGCCAAGGAGCACCTTTGTGCCTCTTCCGGAGCGCGCCGGCTGAGTTTTCTTTTCCATCGCTCCGGCGAGCCTGCGTGCGTGAAGGTTTTCCTGGAAGAGGTGCTGGGCACACATCCTCATCTGAACTCTTCTCCACACACCAAGGCGATGCCGGGACAGGTCACCCTGGAGCTGCCCGCGTTCACCCGGACACACCACTCAGTGCGCCTTCTATCTGCTTCCCAATAACTGGCGTCTCTCAAGGTCAGGCTGCTGACGGCTTGACGTGACAGAGCCACGTGCTCCACAAATCAGCCACGCACTCCCCCATGTGAACAGATGCGGAAACAAGTCTACCTATGTAATAAATGTGTCTGGGCAGTGGGGACTGGGGACAGCAGTGTGTGGCTCTGGCTTTGGCTTTCCCCTTGTCTCCTAAATGAGGTTCAAAGCAAATCGAGCACTAAGCCCTTCCATTTCTGACCTGCAAGCAAGTGATTTTAGTCAAGTGCAGGAGATGTGAGATGAAGGGGCCCCCTGGGAGAGGAGGCCGGGCGGGTGTAGCTGCTATGGGCGAGCGGAGCGTCTGGCACGTCCCCAGAGTGAAAGCCTAGACTCTTCAAAGACAGGGGCGGGTGCGAGGCAGAAGGCAAGGATGTAAATGGTGTCCCTTGAAAGGTACACATTGTTGGCCTGACCTGATTTACATGGCACCTGTAGACCCATGGAGAACCTGAGAAGGGGCCCTGGGCAGGTATTTGTGGTTGCGTGCGTGCGTGCGTGTGTGCGCGTGCTTATATGTGCATCTGTAGACCAGGTTTTCACATGTTCTCAGAACAATAGAAACATTTAGAAGTCCTCTGGTGACCCCACGACATAGGGCCTCCTGGTTATTTAAGATCTCACATGCCCTAAGTGCATCTTAGAGTTCAGATCAGCCCCACATCAACAGAGGAACCCACCAGCTATTAAGAAGGGGGGCTAGTGGGGGTGTGGAGAGTTCTAGAATTTCTTCATAGGATGAGTTGAGGGTCTGAAGTTGGTATGGAAGGGGGTTGGGAATGGGGGCATTGGCTTCAAGCTGCTTCCGCAGTGCAAGCACACTGCTTTCACGGAAGATGTAACTGTCGCTGCTGCTGCATTTGAGGGGTTGGACATTGGACAGGAAGCATCAAAAACTCTCCAAGCCACCCACCCTGGTCCCCCACCACCTTTCATTACCTCCCTAAAGGCCCTACCTCCGATCAGCCTGAGCAACTTCATGTCTAAGCCCTTCTCCTCAGCTTTCTACCAGACCGACGTCCTAACACCTCCTGCCCACCCCTACTGCCCACCCTCGCAGGTGGGGCTACCCTTTCTCCGCCCCCAAGAAGCCGTGCCTCCTTGAGCCGCCTGGGCCCTGGCTGCTGGAATGAGAGCCATGTGATGAGCACAGAGCTCCCTTCATCCTGCAAAGCTGAACCGCTGTCATGGAGTTTGTGTAAAGGGAGGCTCTGGCGGAGTGGGTAACTTAGCTCCTGTGGCAGAGCCAGGGTCATGGAGCATTCTAGAAATGTGTAGCCACACGCTGTTTCCAGGGGACGGAAGGCTGTTTGGGTAGAGTTGGCACTGGGTGAGGATAAAGGGGGGCGGCACTTTCAGAAATGGCTATTTAGGTCTGTCCCAAAGCAAGTTTGTGAAGTTGTGTGTCAGGGGACGACCTCTGGGACACTTCTAGGCTCATTCTACCTCTGCACCCAGCCAGCGGTCAGGAGTTAAGTGCTGCGGGCCCAGCTGCACGGGGAGGGCCTAATAGTTACTATTCACTGTGGAAGTCGTCCTATAGTTAGATTCCTGTGGCTGCTGTGAGACATTTCCACGTGGCTGAACACAACAGAAATGTATTCTGTCACTGTTCTGAAGGCCCGAGTCCCAAATCAAGGTGTCCGCAGGGCTGTGTCGCTTCTAGAGGCTCTGGGGGTGGGGGGGCGGCAGGGGGGGACCCGCCTTTGCGTCTTCTAGCTCCTGGCAGCTGCTCCCAATTCAGGGCTTGTGACCAGAAGCTGGACCTCAAACACCAGCCAGATGGCCCCAGGCAGGTCACTGGTCCCTGAGTTTCTCATCGATCACATACAGGCCCCACCTCCTTGACGCTGTTGTCAGGTAACATTGGGAAAACTCCAGACGGAGGTAAAACAGGGTACAGGTGTGAGGGGTAACCCTGCAAGTAAGAAAGCGCCGGGTCTGGGCCGCGAAGGCGATGCCTCTGCCCGAACCCAGGTTCACAGCTGAGCTGCAGGCCCCAGGGACCGACGGTTGGGACCGGGCCAGTGCACACGCCACGGGCAGGGCTCCCGGTCGCAGACGTGGCGTCGGAAGGCCCTCCAGTTCGTTTTGGCTGCTCGAGGCACGTGGATCTGGAAGGCAGCAGCCCAGTCCTCGTGGGGCGTGGGGCGGTTTCACTTCCCTGGAGATGCCGGCACGCTTGCTGTGTCTTCTTTGTCGTCAGGGCGCCCCAGGGATGAGGGCAAGCCCGCAGGCCCGGCCCCCGCAGATGCCCCACAGACACAGACAGAACTCTCTCCTCCCACATCGGGGGCGTTGAACAAAAATACCAGCAAAGAGAAAAAGCAAAACCCGTTTTCTTTCCAGGTGGTGAATCTGATTTGTTTTTAGACTGAATTACGTGGGCTGAGGGTCGGCCGCGTGGTTGAAAACGGTCTTTCAGGAAAACAGAAACGTCCCTTAGGATTGGGTAGACGGAAGTCAGGCCGAGGGCAGGGCTACCCACACTGTCTTCGGGGGCCAGGGCGGGCTGCAGACGGCGCAGGGTGTGAGCAGATGCGTAATGGCCCATTCCTGGCTGAGACGCTCAGTCCTCGGGGGCGTGGGGCTTTTATCTCCCAGAAATGGGCTGCCTTCCGCAGGGGCCAGTCCCCGTTTACCACGGCCTTCTACGTGCTGTGTGACCTTGGGTGAGACGCCCAGGCTCCATTTGCTCATCTTCAACGTGCAGGCACAGAAGTGGACAAGGGCACCTTGGGGTTACCGTGAGGATGAGCAGTGATGATCGAGTGGAGAGTTTCAGTGGCCATGCAAACCCCTACGGGGTCCACACGGGTGGGACCAAGGGTCACCACATCGCTGGCATCTCAGGATGCCTTCAGTTTATTAGTTCTCTTTCCTGCCCAAGGTTAGGGAGATCTGTCATGAGAACTCACCGGACACCTGTGAGGGTGGTCCAGGGGGCTCCATTGACCTGAATTCCTGAACCCACCCTGAGCTCAAGGTTGCCTCTGCTTCCCAGACAATGCCTCTTTCACGTTGTGTGGCTTCGATCAGCTGAGGGCACAGAGTCCTAGGCTGTAGGGAGTTCACCTTGTCCTACCCCCGTCTCTTCACAGAAGGGGGAATCGAGGCCCAGAGAAGGGGGGCCGACGGCTGGCACAATGACACACAGAGGAATTGCTCCAAGAGCGGGGACGGGCACCCACATCCCCTGACGTCCAGAACCAAGATCGTGCTCAGCCTCGATGATGGCGAGGCCCAGGGGCGCACAGGTCTCAGCGGGGGCCCTGAGCTGTGCTGTGTTGACAGTTTTCGGACCTGGTTCTCCACGTTATAATCCAGAAGATTTCCCATAAACATGCAGGTTTCAAGCTTCGGTTAGAAATGCCGATGTTGGCGACATTGGCACCGCCCAGCCACAGTGGCCAGAGTGGGTCAGCATTTGTTTCCTTTAGACCAGGCCCCGTGGGCTGCACCGGCCAGCCCTCACCTGTGTGCCCGCCTGGGCGCAGTGGCTGCCCGAGCCCGTGACGCCTGAGCGGACCCTGTTGTCCAGGATGGCTCACCCTCCCCAGCGTGTCAGACCACACGCGCGGACAACAGGGGGGTCCTGTCTTTGCTGCCTCTTTGTTCTCTCCATCAGCTAACCTGCTGCAGGTAAGAGTGAAGGCACTAAGACGTCCCATCCCATAATGGAGTTGCTCTCCCGATGTCCGTTTGGAAACCCCCATTGTCCCAGTTGCAAGGGAAAATCTTATTTTCTTACAAAGCCGAGACCTCGCCGGTGTGGTGTGTGGACAGGCGGCTCAGCACTTCCATTAGGAACACTTTCCGGGGCTTTCTAACACAGCCAGAAAGATGTGTTTTGGACCCAAATGGATCCCCCCACCCCCGCGGGACGTGGGGACCTTTACGTCAAGGACTCTTTCAGAAGAGCTTGAAGTGCAGCTCCGTGTGGTTTGCGGCTCTCCAGGCCGCGCTCGGGCTTTTGCATTTTGCTGCCTGAATTCCCAACCTTTCATTTTAAAGCCATCTTCTATATTTATTCCCTGGTTAAAACCGGTATTTTCTCTTGTTATGATGAGGAGAGGGTTGCATAAAAGGGGGCTTTGTGTGTCGTGCCCAGCTGGGGACACGCTGCCATGGGGGCCGTGGCATTGTGGTTGTCCCTTGAGTGGGCTCGTTTTTTCTGACCGACAATGGTGCGTGCCCGTGGGTCCCTCATGAGCTAGCGGGGCGCCCTGATGCTCCTTACTCCGCTCTGATCCTTGTTTGGCCTTGGCAGGAGCTTGGGGTTTGGTTGGTTTTCCTGATCGCTTCGCCTATTAGGAAATAGAGCTGCAGGGATGTGATTCTTCTCGGGGACATTTTGGAAGTCCACGCTGTCTCACCTCGTCCTTTTCTTTTTCTTTCAAGAACGGGCTGACTTTTTAAGTATGAAAGGTGGCCTACCGGACCCGCGCAGGACGTCTCCGTTCGCACCCACCTCCTCAAGTGGTTTCTCGTCCTGTGCCCCCGGACTTGGTCAACGCCCTCCACCCAGTCTCCCACGCCGGACAGTCTCCATGCGGCCCGGATGCCGCCCTCTCTCGTCGTTATCCGGTTAGCCACTTCCTGTCCATTGTCCTGATGGACACACCCTGACTCTGTCCCCCTCTTTCCCATGGCCAGGTGAATTAGGTGAATTTCTGTCACCTAATACAAGGACCCATAGGAGGTGCTCCATCAATGTCTTGTGAATTGAATCATTATAGCTAATATTTATAAAGGGCTTGACGTGCACCAGGTACCATGTCAGGTGCTTCTCACATTTTAATTTTCCCAACCACCTCTGGGGTATAAGCACTCTTAGAAATCCATTTGCTGATGAGAAGACAGAGGCACAGAGTGAACTACCCAAGGTCACACGGCCGGGATTGAATTCAGGCCACCTGCCCGATGAATCCTGACATTGTTCTCCCCTCCCTGACCCTTTTGTCCAGGAATGAGACTAGATTTCATAAGCTCTGAGGTTCTGTGGGGTGCCGGCACCCTATTACTCACAGGCTCCCATGTCACAGGGTTGATGTGCGCTGCGCTTCGGAGGCCTTGGGGTCTACGAGGACGACTTCCTGCCTGCAGGGACAGGTCCACCTTGGTGCGTGCGCGAACCAGGGCAGGCTGGGAGGAAGGCGGCTGCCGTCATTTCTGGGGTCAAGTTGCTGGCTGCTCCCACCTTGACGTGGGCTCCAGGGTGGACTTGCCACCCCAGGGCTCTGCTCCGTGTGTGCGAGGGTCGGTGGTGGTGGGGCCCAGCTGGTTCCTGGCCAGAGTCGTGGCTCCAGTCTGAAAGTCCAGGCATACTTAAGTCGTCTCGTGTGGCTCCCCAATGCCATATTAGGCTGCCCCCTCCGAGGGGTGGAATCTCTGACTCATCCTCCCCCTCCCCCACACCCTTTCCCTCCTGCCAGTTTTGGCTAAGATTAGATTTCACTCAAATCTGTGGGTTCTAAGGTTTATGTGCTATTTCAGTTTGGCAAATGACTCCTTGTTTCAAGTCAGAAAAAGAAGCCCTTTATCCGAAGGGGCTTGGGAAGGCTTTTCTTGGAGACTTAATGTTTTGTGCACCCGAAAATGGGGTGACCTCGGTGCACGTGAATCAGAAAGAAACTGATCTGTTTCTTCAGAACATTCTGGGGTTAATGGATGAGCGGGAAGGGGAGTTTCTCAGCAGAAAGATCCTAAACTGCAACCTCACCTCCCTGAGTGTTCTGAGGGTTCCCAGCTCCGTGCTAGCCCGTACCCCAGTCCCACCCAGCAGGTAGGCAAACATTCTCATTAGAGATGGGGAAACTGAGGTTCAGGGAGGTCAGGTCCCAAGCCTGAGTCCACATAGATGAGAGGTGCCATCAGGACTAGCCCTGGGCTCATGGGTGCTGTGGTCACAAGGGTAAGCCTGGTTCTCAGGACGAAGCAGGGGTCCTGCTCTGCTGCCCCAGGAGAACTGGAGGTGTGTGGTCCCCCTCCCTTTGCCCTGGGATTTGGAGTGTGAACCAGATAGAGAGTTCTGGATGCAGGCAGCAGAACAGGAAATGGAAAGAAGAGGGACAGAATGAGAGCGAAGGTGGGAGAGGTAGGCAAAGGGCCGAGCCTGGGCTGCTCTGCATCTCTTGGCATGTGCATGTGTGTGTGCATGTGTGCGTGTGTGTGTGTGTGTGTGCGCGCGTGCGTGTGCGTGTGTG
>PVJL010015404.1:0-24440 GCA_004026885.1 Lyroderma lyra | reverse complement strand
TGTCTGCTGGCCATTTGTATTTCTTCATGGGAGAAGTGTCTGTTTAGTTCTTCTGCCCACTTTTTAATTGGGTTGTTTGTTTTTTTGTTGTTAAGTCTTATTAGTTCTTTATATATTTTAGATATTAGACCCTTATCTGATGTGTTATTTGCAAATATTTTCTCCCATTCAGTTGGCTGTCTCTTTGCCTTGTTGACGGTTTCTTTTGCTGTGCAGAAGCTTTTTACAAACAGCAAGAATATTGATGTGAACATAAGGAAAAGCAGAATTCCAGGTAAAACGATTAAATTTTAAAGGAGGGATACTTGTATCGATAAAGGTATAGTTCACAGTGCAAAAGTAATAGTCTTAAACTTTTAAGCATCAAATAACATTCACAATGTATGTAAAACACAAATGGCTAGACTTAAAGTACTATTAAAATTATAATGGCATGGATATAATTAAAATGACATAGATCTGTCTTCACGGATGCTAGATAAGGAAGACAGAAATCATAAGTCAGTCAGATAAAATAAATGGATTGAAAAATGAGCTGATTGAATAGCTACATGCACATACTATGACCATGTTTATGGAACAAAAATAAAAACAAATTGACATGCAGTTTAAAAACCATTCTCATTATGTCTGAAAGAATAGAATTCACTCAGGCCACATACTCTGATCAGACTGAAATAAAGCTAGGATTTCCTAACAAAGGAATGACATTCAGGAGTCAAACACTTGGAAAATGAAAATAAAACCTCATAAGTAACTATTTGGTAGTGATAACTGCTAAGACGTATGTGTAAAAATTTATGGAAAATTTTCTAAGTCTATACTCAGATGAAAACAGTATTTTTAATGATAATTATTATTAAATGAAACAACCTAAGCATTATTTCAAGAAGCTAGAAAAAATAAAAATTTGATACAGTGAAGTATAGCACCCTTACAATCTGGAAAAATAGTAAGTGACTTTTTGTATAACTGTAGTCTTTATAGATCACCAATTGAAGAAGCACTGACCATTTCAACAGTGTTTCTCATAACACAAAAGAAGAAAATGTGGTTCTTTCTCTACTCAGTTGCAAAGAACTGTTTTTTATTTTCCTCAGATTGGCAGGTTTATGATTTTTAAATCAAATTCCTCTTCAAATTTTGGGATCAACTGACTGCTTACTTTAAGTAAACACCCCATTAACCCCAGGTTTACCATCTTATCTTGTACTATGTTTAATTTTTAAACCAACTCCAAGTGGAGTTACTGGCATGCCAGGGCTGTGCTACTAAACGTTTGATCCCCAGTTCACTCTGAGGGGTGGGGGAAGCTGGGAGAAGAGGTGATGATTTATAGCATTTGCTACTTTCTATGGTGTAAAAAGTCTCACCATGTCCAATTTCAAGCTGTCACCCTGGGGGTCACTGAATGTGGAACTGGGAAAAGATGCACAGAATCAGCTCTCATTAGATAGTGTAATCTGGCTCCAAGCATACCACTATGTATGTAATGCCATTAATGAATCTATGAAAGCCTAATTATGAATGGATGGATAGATGGATGGATAGATAGAAAGATAAATAGATAGAGAGAGAGACAGATAAATGGATACAACAAACAAGCAGATAGAATTGTCAGTTGATAAGGATCAAATTAACTTAGTTTATTTTTGTTGATTGGTTTAATTAATTCATCAGCCTTATTATTAAAAACTGATAGGAAGCAAGAATGAGGTGGGGATATCTGTCTTTCAGTACCATTTCTGAGCTAATACGATAACTTGTTGGAATATTTTAAACGATCAATAAGACTATGAAAATATAAGTATCAGAAATACACAGAATGGAAATTTTGCCAAGACTAGCTATGGATTTAAAACAGATTTGAGAATTTCTCTCAACAGTACTCATTAGTATTCTGTCCCTTCACTCAGAAACCTTAGTTCACTGTACACTCACATTTATGTACTTGTGCAACCTTAACTATTGAATTAGATGGTTATAGATGAGAAACTGCCCAAAGTCTCAAAATGTTATGGTTCTATGATTGTAGTCAAGCTTCCTCTCTCTATTTCACTGTCTCTTTTCCTCATTAAACACAGGAAAGACTGGTGGACTCATATATGTGTATGAGATGAGACTGGAGAGTTTGTCAGGGCTCAGAACATGCAGAGCCCTGTAGACAAAGCTAACAATGAAGGATGTTATTCTTTAAGCAATGTGAAATTCTTGAAAGACTTAAAACAGCAAAGACATGTGATGTGGTCCCCAGTTTTAAAAGATCGTCTTGGCCATTAAGTGCAGAATGCGTTACTGTGTTATCACTGACTCACAAACAAGCTTTGAGGGGCGCAAGTGGTTTTCAGGTTTCCCCTTTACAAAATGTGGCTTTAAAATCTAATATCATTATCTGAACTCGGGCCCTCATTTCCCTTTTCTCAGGTAATTTCCACAACCCGTTACCTGAATCCCCTTGTCTGTCCTTTTTCCTTGCCAATCTGGAATGTCCATATTAACCTTTCTGCAGTTGACTTCTTCACATAGCATCTGTCTACTAAAAGGTGACCATGATTCTCCTCTATGCAGGGTGAAGTACAAATTCTTAAGCATCTTCCCCCAATACAGCTTCCCAGGTTTTAGCTCTAACTTTTCACTTTCATGTTCCTTTCTTACGGGCTACTCAGATTGGATCTCTTACTAATACTTAAATGGATACACTAATTCACACACACACACACACACACACACACACACACACACACACAGAGAGAGAGAGAGAGAGAGAGACATCCAGCCTGGACTACTGTGATAGCGTCCAAGCAAGAGGACAAAACCTGTGCAATGGAATAAAGTGGGGAGGCCATGGGGAGACTATCATATAGTAAGTGCTCAGTTAACGGATATTATTGTAGTAACTCTTAGTAGTATTATATTATTAAATTACAGAGTGCCCAATTTAGAACAGAGACAGTTAGCAAAGTAAACCGCTAAAAGGACTGAAAACATGAGAAAGAACATCAAGTATAGGAAGTAGAGGAAGGACCAAAACCATGCATGTATGCCTGACAGGTTTCATGTGACACTAAGGGAGGCAAAGTGTGTCACTCCTGAGCAGCCAGATCAGATGCAAAAGTACGGGCAGTCTCTGGGAACACTGAATTTGTTAGGGAACGACTGGGAAGAGGCCTTCCCTCTGTCCCTACTGAATGCAGCTAGTAAACTGCATTTGCACATATTTAGGATACACTCACCACCTCACCCGCTCAATTAGCTGGAAGGAAACTGCCACGTTTCAATTCCTTAGATACGAGTTAAATCAAACAAATACTGTTCTTATTTTTCTTGTTCAGTCAGTATAGTAGAAATGTTGACTGACCAGTTTCCACTCTGTGATAGACCAAGATGAGGTATTTTAATTTTCCTTAATAAATGTCGTCCACTTTATTTGCCTCCTATCCCCCAACCATGCCCCCCACAGCCAGGAGAAAACAGGAAACTTAAAATCATTCATTAATGGAGCCTCAATCCATTCCAACAGAAAACAGTTGATCGCTCTCATTTCTAGCATAATCTGGTTATTATAATGTTAGTGTCCTGCATCTAGATACTTGGCTGCATTTAGGTACCCATTTCCTCTTTTGCATGACACTTACGGGAGAATGGGGCACACTTCCTCCATTTCTTTCTCCTGCACTTTTATTCTCTTTCCTACAAGCTCTTGCTCACCCTCTCAGCTATGCCACATGCAACAGACAGAAAGATACATTTTTAAGGGTAAACAGAGACTCTTTCATTGGTGATTTGACTCCTGCTTTCTGACTAGTTCCCTTGACTAGAACCACAGAATATACATTTTGAAACTTCTCAAGTAGGTGACAATCTAAACATGTTAGCACTTAGAAATGGCAGTTATCTTTTTAAATCAGTGTTCTTTTTGTTTCAGGATTCACACTGAATTAGATCAATTTTACTATGAGAATACATCTTGCCTGCTAGTGGCCTCCAGACACCCTGAATGCTGCCCCAAAATAAAACCAGATCCCCAGCACCAGTAAAAGACCAACATTTATATAGGACACAGCATGATACGTGTTAGCTCAAGATTATTGTTTTCTTAATTAAATAGTTTTCAGTCCCTGTCTCAGGAATTGGAAAACACAACTAAAATGTCACAAGATACATAGCAGTCTAATAAACATGTCTGTGAAATGGTAGCTAAAGACTATAAAATTATACTGCAGCTATTACTGGAGAATTTTCAAAGGTATTCTTTGAGAATATAAATAATGGACTAAAAAGCCCTGGAATGTACTCATTTCATTAAACAAAAACCATTGTCATTTTTTCTGAAAGCAATGTTATCATCATATAACCCTCACTGATAATAGCAGATGGGTGGAATTTTTAAAATGTATTTTAAACAAAAGGGTAGTCGACTCTGATTTAACGTGGCATGCATTCAATACCAGACTGAATCACTCCTCTCCTTTGTCGTACCACCTATATCTGTCCCAAGAATGCTACCAAAGGAAGCAATACTGGCTACTCCCAGTGCCCTGAAAGTTTTCCAAAACGTTTCACAGAGACACACTTACGACAGCCGAATTTTTGGAAAGTGACCATCACACTTCTTACTGCATGACAACAGAGTCTATTTACTGTTAAACTTGGAATAAAAACGGAAGCATGTAAGGGCTATCAGTGAAACCTGGAATTTGGATCAAAAGCACAGACAAATGTGATCACGTCACCTAAAATATACTTTTTTAATAAATAATTTGGACCTGTGAGTCTACTAAGTGATAAATGCTAATCATAGATTCACTCATTTAAATTCTAAACTGAAGCAGGATTTTGTTTTTAAACATGAATAATTTATTTGCTGAAGTTAATTTACAACTTATTTACTTGCTAAATTATGTTTGGATGACTTGCAATAATTAAAAAACAATATAATAAGACTTTTTCTTCCCTACAATACCAAGAGAATCCTTTTAGATATACTGTATTACTAGAAAAACATCAAGGTTACATTAATAAGGGCAGACAGGTGGGGAGGGAGGACTTGGGGGGTGTCGGGGCAGGAGGGCAATGTCTACTGAGTAGGCCATAAGAAGTGACTACCACAGGAGGCTTAGGGAGATTTTCCAGAACTGAAAGGAAAATATAACACTGTGTTGTTCCAAATGAAGTCATAGCTTCTGTTGATTTCTGGTTTGATGGCCTAAAGGTGAATCAAAAAAGAGCACTGTCATCTGGTGGGTGGGGTCCACTTTTACCTTTGAATGTCACACACATATTGCATCAACTATACATAGAATTTTTATACATAGAATTTAATGCATAACCTTTAGATAAATCTAATGATTACAAACCTTTGTTTACTTTGTATTACATGATTACTTATGACTTGATGGGAGGGAATTAAAATTCTCCCACTATTAGAGTGCCATATAATGTAAAAATCCAACTGCCTGAGTTCCTATCCCCACCTTTGTAACTGTGAACAAATTTTTATAAACACCAAAATCTCAGATTTTCGTGTATAAAATTAGAAGTAATCAAAAGCAATTAAATTCATGGACTGTGGAGCCAAATGCCTGGCATCAATGTTGGAGTTTCCTACTTGTATTCTGTATGACTGAAGGCAAATTACCTATTTCTCAGGCTTGAATTTTCTCATCTATCTCATGGCAATGATAATACCTATCTCAAAAAGTTCCTGAGTTGAATATAGTCTAAATTACATATTAAACCAAACTGCCTTCCTAAAAAGTTTATAAAAGTTTTCTACTAGTCTTGGATAATACCAGTTTTATGTGTGACAGTCTGATAGAAAGGCAATGGAATTTTTAAAACTAAACATAACTAGGTGAACATCTTTGTATATGTTTGATTTATGAAATGCTCTTAATGTCTATTCAAATTCTTTACGATTTTTCATTGTTAGTTAACTTTCTCCTTACAATTTTTAGAAGCTTGTTATGTATTAAGAACAGTTACTTTTCTTCAATTTATTCATCTGTTCATTCATTCATGTCATCATGACCCGACTCAACTTTTAGCAGGACCACTCTGCCTGCTATTTTGAGCATAGACTGCTATAACAAGGACAGAAGCAAGGAAAGAAACGAGGAGTTCGTTACAAAATTCAGGCAAGAAATTATGGTGTTTCAGGTTATGGTGGTAGCGATGAAAGTGCTAATAAATTATTTTATGGGTACTTAGGTATGGATATACAGACTGAATACAGGGCAAAGAGGGCAATCAAGGATGATTCGCGAGGATTTCGGCCTGAGTATTTGGAAAGATATAGTTGACTTTCATTTTGATGATTAAGACTATGGGAGGCATGATTTTAGGGGGAATATGAGCTCAGTTTGGATAGGCTAAGTATATGATGCCTGTAAGATATCCAAATGTAAACACCGTGTGGGAAGTGAGATATCTAAGACTAGTGGTCAGGAGAGATATCCAGACTGGAGAGTCAACTGATGGGGCACTTTGGCCATGAAATGGATGAGACCTCCAAAAGAGTGGATATTAGTAAAGAAAGGATCTTGAGGCCTGAGCCCTGGAACTCCCTGATGTTAAAAGTGCCATGTCCAAAGGAAGAATAAGAAAAGGCAATGGAGAAGGAGTGGCCAGTAAGTTAGGAGAATACCCAGGAGAAAGCAGAGATTTGGGCGCCAAGTTAAGAAGTGTCTGAAGAAGAGATCACCATCTGCATTATAGATTACATCACTTGGGAACTGAAAAATCAATAGCTGAATTTTGTGAGAGTAGAAGTCCTGGTGACCTTGACAAGAGCAAGTTCAGCATCATGCTCCAGCACTGTGGGTGTATGAGTTGCTGGTTTTGGGGTCTCAGCCGTGGGTTTGTTGCTTCGGCAACTCTCACAGCCATTTTTCTTGGACATGGAGCTCCTATCTCTGGCCATCTGTCCCTGATGGAAATTCTCTAAGCTATCAAATATCCTTTAATAAATCCCATATCTGTTTAAACCAGTCAGTGTGGGTTCTGTTGTTTGCCACTAGAAATCTGACTGATACAAGTATGGCAGACGGGCAACCTCTTCAGCAGGAGGATCTGCATTTCACAAAGTGAGCAAAGGATCGCAGAACTCATCATGGCAGTTCCAACAGTGTCTTCTATGATCCAGCTATGAATTCAAGCTTGTGTTGTTTTTTTTTAATGGAAAACAATGACCTCATCTAAAACTATTACTTCTGGTTTTGCTTAGAATATTAAGCAATTAAAAATGTGAGGGGAAAGAAATAAGGCAGTGTAGCTATATGTAGCAGCAAGATCTGTTGAGTTTACTCAAGGATATTTAAAGATTATCCAGGAAAAGTTTCCTGTGATACCTGGGACCAGGTAATTATTGTGGGCAGCTATCCTGCACCTGTCACTGGCCTCTAATTGTTGAATGCCAGTAGACTCCTTACCCAATAGGTGTAATAACTAGAAGTATCTCCACACTTAGCCAAATGTCCCTAGTGTGACAAGTGAACAAATGTTAAGAACCCTGGTACAGGAACACAGAACGGTAAGCTTTTGGAAAGAACACTGCCTTTCCCACACACACTGGAATTATTGGTGTTTCACAGCACTGTTTCCTCTTCAGTCTGATTTGGCTCAGAAGCCTTCTCAACACGCACTCCAAATGCATTAATACGAGTTGGCACATAAATCAAAACACTCTCAATATTCTGATCATGGTTGACTTTGTCACTAGTGCCTGACTTTCCTAACGCTCAATCTATGCAGTATACTCTTCTGCTAAAATCAAAATTTGCCATGGGTCCAAATTATTTCATGAAATTTAAGAAAGAATATGTAGTATTTATTGATTCTCCAATGATCTGCCCACGACTCGTTCTGCTTATCTCATATATTCAGGCAATAAATTGGTCAGAAAAAAACCTGCAAGACACCAGGAAAGGTAAGGACAAGTGAACTGAAACCCCATAACATGAAATTCAATGTAACTGAGCACTGTTTGCTAGGCAGTTTGAGGAGTGTGGCAGTACAGAATAACCAAAAACCATGAACTAAGAGAGAATAACTGAGAAAGGTTTGCAGGAGTAGTGACGGTGATGTTTTGGCAATAGAGTGCCACTTCTTGTCATTACAACCTTGTATTTTGAATCCTAAATAAAATGTATTCAAATTAATAATAGAAACCAGTTAAAAATGTGTATCTCAGTTTCACAAAACTGCAAGATGTCTATATATATCACATGCATGTACGAGGGCTGTTCTGCAAGTATCCCGCTATGTAATATGAAAACTAGAGTCATTTATGTCTGGATTTTTTTTCTAGATAGCTTGCACATGCACACACAGACACACACACACACTCACACATTTGTATTACATACTGTATACAGACATATATGTGATGTATATTTACACATATCATGTACACATATGCACACATACAAGCACACACTCCTATATGGTCTATATGGTCCATAGAGATACATACAGACCTTTTGCAGTTTTATGAAACACTGTCTTTTGAAAGTACAACGTCTTCAAATATTTCCTCTAGTATGCTTTTAGAGCAGGGGTTCTCAACCTTCCTAATGCTGCAACCCTTTAATACAGTTCCCAGGGGTCACGACCCACAGGTTGAGAACTGCTGTTTTAGAGCATGCACAGTGATATTTCTGAAAGCTGGGCAAAGAAAATTTTCTGTGACTTGGCCTCTTTATACCTTTATAATTCATGGTAAATTTGCCATTTGGGCCTCACCTGTAGTCTTTGTTAGAATCAGACTCAGATTTCATTAATAATTCAAACATTATGTATCATTCTTCTGTGGCCTGAGTAACTGAAATCATTACACCTACTTCTACTCTCTGTTACATGGGAGCATTGATGTCTCCACTTAGCGTAGCAGTCATATCACATTTATTGAGAAAATGTTTATGACACAAAAATTAAAGTTTCTCCACTCCTTTTCTCTTACCACTTGGTTTACAGAGGGCATTTGATATCTTTGTGCACATAATTCTTGCCCTTATTGTCATTATCATCAATGACTTGACATAAACTCCCATTTTAATATTAAATCAATCAATGATTTGTACAAATCATGCAAATACTGACAAGTTGTAGGTTTTCCAAGAGCAGGGTGTTTAGAAACCAGGCTATAACAAGCATTGCAAAGCAATTATCTGTGCCAGTTGTCCCTCTCCAATGAGCAACAAGTAAAAGGGTCAAGAGTCAACACAGAACCAGGGGGAGGAAGGTGAACGCTACTAGTTGGTTGGGGAGCCAGTTCCTGCATTGCCTCCTGATTTCTCACTAACTATCCCAGCCAGCAAGCCTAGCTGAAGCTTGATAGAAGGTGAAAAAGAAGAAAACTGACTTGTCATCAACCCTAGCATGTCTAGTATTGGTAAGAACCCTCCTGAGTGCTGGTGTGAATATATTTCAGAGAAGACCCTCACTAATCCATTCCATTATCCATTTCATGCAAATGTATTGACATCTAGCTATAAATCTTGGTGCTAGGTTCCATATGTATGGTATTAAGAGACAGACATTCATCCATGCCTTCTTGGAAGTGAAACTTTGTTAATGACGTGTTATTGCACTGCTATGCTATTATGTGAGGCTATGAAGGGAAAGACAGGTTTCCATATAATTTTGTGCATGAAAAATTTTAGGAGAGAAATGCAAGCCTAGAGTCCATGGTCAATATCCAGAAAAGATAGTTTTAAAGGGCCCGAATGCAAGAGTGTTCTCCAGTGTGTGTGCCATATACTGCCTGAGAGGGTTTTCAATTATGTCTACCTATTTGAAATACCATTATCTTATTAGAGATGAGGATTACTAGAATAAATGAAATAAGTAAACAAGGAAAGGAAATAAAATATGAAGAATCAAAATAGAGTGCTGAAGATGGTGAACAGAAGAACATGACAATGTTATTAGGAAAAGAAAAAAAGGCAAGTCTGAATAATCAATGAATTATTAGACATGGAACTTTACCCATGAAGAATAAATTTCACTTTTGTGAGAAATAAAAGAAAAAATTTCTTAACAATTAGCTATTCAGCAGTGGAATCTATTTCCAAATCATTGCAGGAAAGTTGATTGTTGATCTCTAAAATCTCTAATATCAAAATTATATTATTATAATAAAATTAAATAGAGAAGGAGGGACTAGAATAGTCAAGAAATGTGGGAAAATTCACTATTGCCCTTGGAGATGCAAAACTTTTTCTGGGTTTCACCTTAACATGGAATAGAAAATTAGACTTTTTAATCACTTTTGCTCAATGATACAAATCCATGAAGATGGATGGTAAATATCAGAGGGTTCCCTGAAGTCAATTTTCTGAACCATTAATCTAAGTTAAGTTCATTCCCTTGTGTGGAAAATGGCAGTCTACTGAAAAATACACAAATTTATGTTGTAATTAATGTATGAAAAAAGAGATGGACCATGATTAAGGCAATCAATGTGACTAGAATATGAGGCATCTCATTAATCATAGGCCAGCCAGATTTCAACATTAACGAAATGCATCATCTTTAATTTCATAGTTACCATCCAATCCAAATAGAACAAAACGTACAATTAAGCCATTTAAAATAGCTGGATTAGGTCACTGCATTTTTTGGTCAAACCCTTTCCTTTAAAAGACAATGGATTTCTTCATAGGAAACTCCTGTTGGCAGGCCTACTTTTGAACACTGCCCATTGATTCTTGGATCTCCCATAAAGGGAAAGTGCCCAACTGTCCTAAAATAGACATTTCTTTTTGAGGTAGCACTATTAGATTATAAAATACAAGATTTTCCACTGTTCCTGAGCTCACAAGGAATGCTTTCAACATCTCATCATTGCTATTGGTTATTTTGAGAGATCCACTTTATCGGATTAAGAGAGTTCCCTTTCATCCCTGGTTTATTAAGAGTTTCTTTTCTATATGGATTTGAATTTAATTATATATGTTTTCTCATCATAGGATCATATGAGTTCCCCTTTCCTCTGTTAAAATGGTAAATGACATTCACTGATATTAAAATCTTAAATCACTTTTGTATTATTGAGATGAAGCCAATTTGGTCACGATATGTTTTGTTTCCATAAATCATTGGATATAGGTTTTTTTAAGTACTTTGTTTTTGAATCAGAGAGATTGGCCTGGAATTTCCCCTCTGTGCATTTATTTACCTTCTCAGATATGGGTATCAAGATGATGCTGCCCTCATGAAGAAAGCTGGGGTGTGAAAACTCTTTTCCATTCTCTGGAAGTTTATGTAAGATTTGTTCTTTTTTTTACCTTAACTGGTAATAATTCACTGGTGAAATGTCACTATTTGAGGAAACTGGGTGAATGATACATGAGACTCTAATATTTTTGAAACTTCTTGCATGTCTGAAATTATTTCAAAATAATTTTTTAAAAGAATTCACTGGTGACACTTCCCAGTTTCCAGTTCCACACATAAGGAACTTGGAAGTTGCCACTCCATCCTTACAGGAAGTAAAAAGACTGAACAGACTGAAAAATCAAAAACTCCTCTTGGATCCATAAGAAGGGGAGGACTCTCTGCAAACATCTGCTCCTAACACTGGAGAGTCGGGAGAAGACTGAATCACGGACCACTGGAGCACACTCACAAACAGAAACCACCTCAGGATCCGGTGCAACCTAAGAAAACCTGCAGCACAACTGACAAATTGCTGGAAGCCTCAGTGTAGACCATTATGAGAGTTAAAAACGCCAGCCACGGGGGGAAGTGGGTGGAGAGTGGGCACAATATTGTGGAATTGACCTCCAGGGCCTGACCAGATTCCCACAGGAAATATCAGTGAAAAACCCCCTTTTGCTTCTACCGGAGGAGGGGAAGAGGAACCATTTTGAAATACACCAGAGAGCTGTGTTCTTCTAAACAAAACTGACCTCAGGGGAAACGAGCTAACCAGAGCCTAATTTGCGAGGGTATTATCAGAGTCTAACTAACCTGGGGGAAGTTTAAATAAACAAATACACAGACAACTGCAACACACTTTAGCCAACCCACTGCATATAAGGCATAAAAAGCAAAATGACTTGTCAAGTCCACCATCCAGAGGCTCGCTAAAAGACTGAGACCTGTAGAACACTTCCCACCTCCACCGTAGCTTACCACTACATTACGAGAAGCCTATTTACAAGAGTTGCTTTTACCCTGAGCAATGTGACTGGCTATGAAGAAAAAGTTACAAGGCATACCAAAAGGCAAAAGACACATTGGGAAAGGACAAAGCAAGCATCAGAACTAAACATGGCGGATAGGTTGGAATTATCAGACAAGGAATTTAAAACAACTATGACTAATATGCTGAGGGTTCTAATGGATAAAGCAGACAGAATGCAACCACAAGTGGACAATGTCAACAGAGAGATGAAACTACTAAGAACCAAGAAGAAATATTAGAGATAAAACACACTGTAACAGGGATGAAGAATGACTCTGATGGGCTTATTAGCAGACTGGGCATGGATGAGAAAACAATCCTTGGACTAGAGGATATACCAATTAATTCCTTGAAAACCCAAAAGCAAAGACAGCAAAGATTGGAAAAATGGAACAGAATATCCAAAAACTGTGGGACATCTACAAAAGGTATAACATATGCAGAATGGGAATACCAGAAAAGAAAGAGAGAGAGGAACAGTCGACATATTTGAAACAATAATGACTAAGTATTTCCCCAAATTAAAGTCAGACACCAAACCACTCATATAGGAAGATCAGATGACACCAAATAGAATAAATAGCCAAACAAAACTAAATTAAATATAGGCATATCATTTTCAAACATAAAATCAAAAATAAAGGAAAACTCCAAAACGAATCAAGAGGGGGAAAAAGCATTACCTGCAGAGGAACAAAGACAAAAAATACATCCAACTTCTCTGAAAACAAGTACGGAAGAAACTAGTGAAGTGAAATAGTTAAAGTATTGAGACAAAGAGAAAAAACAATCAAGCTAGAATTCTGTGCCCTGTGAAATTATCCTTTAAAAGTGAAGGAGGTAAAAAAAAAAAAAAGACATTCTCAGACAAACAGAAATTGATGGAATTTGTTGCCAGTATACCACCCTTGCAAGAAATCTAAAAGGAACTTCTTTAGAGTAGTGAAATAATATTGGAAAGAAATCCAGATATGTAGAAAATAAAGAAGAGCATCAAAGAAAGATTGAAGGTAAAATCAAAACTTCTTTCTTAATTGATGCAACAGATAACTAATACCACAAATGTATTAGATTATGTCGGTTTATGTTTATTCCATGCATAGATACAGATATGCTTATACATGTTTAGACTCATAAACAATTCACACTCCCCGTGTAGTGGTCTAGTATTAATATAATTTGAAAGTTCACTTGAAGAGTTATGAATGTATACTGCAAATTCTAGGGCAACCACTAAAAAAAATTTTAAGAGTATACTAGAAAAATGGAATTTGTAACTCCATTTTGTTAAAAGAGAAAGTTCCTTATTGCTTCTAGGGGAAAAATGCATTATTGGAAGCACAGTGCAGATTTTGGTGAAGCAGGTGTCCATCTGGTCTCAGCCTCTCTCACAGAACTGGGCATGCATTTTGCCTCCCAAGTAAATGGAGTCTGAGCCTGACTTTACTGTTTTCTGTGGGCAGACCTTGTGGTTCATCTCCACAGCTGTTTCTGAGAAGGGAGGTGATGTGTGTTTGAGGAGCTGAAAACACAGGTCACACTGGATCCAAATTAAATACAAACCTCCAAACAATGGTCTTCTGTCTGAAATGCAGGTCTCCTGGCTCCCAGAGTGGCACCTTAGCCAGCCTGTTTTCTGTGGCTAGTCCAAGCCGCTGGGTCTAGGCAAGGGAATAATATCCATGCTCTTAGCTTTTAGCATTAGATACTCAGGCCTGGTGCCCAAGGCAGAAATACTGAAAATTTGCTCTTTCTTTCTTTTCTCTCTCTCTCTCTCTCTCTCTCTCTCTCTCTCTCTCTCTCTCTCTCTGTCTCTCTGAACACTGGAAGTAGACATAAACAAATGGGAAACCAGATTATGACTGGGAGATAACCCTGACCTTTACAATGAGCAAATCAGCACACAAGGTAACTTGGTATCTGCTATTCCCCGTTCTCACACTACAAGATTTCCATCACCAGATTCCCATGCCTTTCTCCTGCTGAGGGAAATTATGGAAAATGTGAAATAGGCAAAAGGATTATTGCATGTTCATGTTCATCGTTTAACAACCCAAGCAAGGACTTTCATTCTCTAGGTCAGGAGTCAGAAAACTTTTCCTTTAAAAGATCAGACAGAACATACAAGGGCTGGCTGGGAAGTACACTGCCGTGTAATATGAAACACGGAGGCATTTGTGGCTGGATATTTTTTGGACAGCCCTCAAATTTTAGGCTTTGGGAGCCACATTAGACTTTCTGTCCCAACTATTCAACGCTGCTGTTGAAGCACAAAACAACCACAGACAACACTTAAACAAATGGATGCAGCTTTCTTGAAAGAAATGTTATTAATTAAAAGAAAACTTTTATAAAAACAGGTGGTCACTGGACTTGGCCTGCAATAATTTGCCAACCTTTGCTCTAGTAAAGGAAAATGAACCCTGTCTAATTTGCTATTTACACTTGGTAAGGATACAGGTTACAAGTTAATTTGGTAACTGTTGATCCTAAAGAATTATAAATTATTTTTTCATCAGCATAGGCAACCCAAAGGTTAAGATATTACTGCCCAGTAGAACTTGAAACAGTTTTTACTCTAACTTCAAAAGCAGAATAGAATTTTAGTGTGCCTTTCCTGATGGACTATACGTACCCTTGGTCCTCAAAGAGTCGTTGAACTGGCTATGCCCCCTTCCTAATTCCCTACTTAATGAGTTACCTAAGTGAACGACCATTAATTCTATACCTATTTGAGACTGATGTTTGAACTTTCTGAAAACTGAACACTGACCAGGTAGATCGGAGGCAAGCATACCAGCATTCTATAAACACCAAGAATAAGCAACACCAACACTTAAGGGGAAAAGACAAGTGGAGTGAGACCCTTTTCTTCACACCCCAGACAAGCTCACCAGCCTCCTGTGAGGTCACCTCCAGCACTCCCTATGTCTTCCAAGTCAGTGGACAGAAAAACATTTCTCTTGCATCTGTAAAATGAGGCAATTCACCAATATAAAAATCCCTGAGGTATTTCCCAGGTCTACTATTCTGCAGTAACTACCTGCTCATAGCAGAGATGATTGCTCAAAATCCTCCCCTTTCATCCACCACATCCTACATAAAGAAATAACGGGGTTTAACTAAGGAGAGGGACATAGGAAAATTGTCTGAAATCTTGCTAACTTGAGAAATAAAATAACATCATTTTGGCAGCTGCTGGAATAATAGACTATTATATAAAAAGTAGCTCCTCGTTAGGTCTGACTTGTATATATGACCAGGACTGGATCAGATTAATTTCAAGGAGCATTTCAAAGCTGCAACAGTACACATCCACCACTTTTCAACTCTAACTTCAACAGCTTGTTGCCTCTGATCCCCATCACATCTTCAAGAATTATTTCTATACAGATCATGTCTGATCTCTATTTGCAGGCCACGTCATTCCGCCAAGCACCAGTCCCCCATGTGCAAAGGCCTCCATCCCCCACCGAGTTCGTTCCTCTTCCTGATTTGCTCATTATGATGTTATCGTCAGCTTGCCCACCTTTTGTCAAAACCTTAGAAATGTTGGCACTCCCCTCACTCTTACCACTACCTCTAACATCCAATCAGCAGCCGAAATCAGTCAGTGCTACTACACCCTCACTGGCAGCTTCCCAGCCCAGGCCTTCGTTAACCCCATTACCTTTCACCTTCTCAGGTGCATGGTCTGCTCGTGTCTCTCTCAGAGCCCCTACCTACTCATTTTTTTTAAATTTATTTATTTATTTTTTTAATTGGGGTGACATCTGTTAGCAAGGATTACATAGGTCTCAGGCATACAGTTCTACAGTGCATTGTCAACTTGATGTATAATAAGTTCACCACCTAATGTGAGTTCTCTTTCCATCACCTTATATTTAGCTTCCCCCCTCCTCTGCCACCCCCTCCCCTTTCTCCCCTCCCTAACCCACTCATCCCCAAATAAACATTAAACTATTGATTGTGTCCATGGGTTAATTGTTCATTTCTTTTTTTTCTTTGCTTTCAGTTTTATATTCTGCATATGAGTGAAGTCATACAGTTCTTTGTTTTTTCTGTCTGGCTTATTTCACTAAGCATGATGATCTCCTACCTACTCATTGAACCACACGTAGCTGCAGGCTGCTTTTCTTACACACAGATTTCCTTGTGCCTCCCTTGCTTAGCTCTGATCAAAAAGTTTTGACTGTTCCTATTACTGGACAAAAACAAATCCAAACCTAAGACCCCCACCTAACCGACGTACCAACATTTCCATTATAGATTAATAATTTGAACTGTCTCTAAGCCCCTGTTCATTTGTTTATCTCTCCCTGGAACGTATTTTACTACATAACTGTGTTTTCACATATCCCAACCCTGCCTAAAGGTCCTTCCAATTTCCCCTCCTTTGACACCTATCATCTTTCACTGTTCTCTCCTGTATTCACATTCTTAAACTTCTTAGGTGTGAGTAGGCAAGGAAGTGTCTGGTGATAGAGTCTGAAAGTTTTCAGTTTGTACCATACCACCACCATTTGTCACCTCTGTCACCTTTGTTACCTGACTAAATGGCTCGGTGCCTTAATTTTTACATTATTTGTAAAAGCTCTGGACACCAACACTTACTCCTCCAGGCATTAGTAGGAATAAATGAGTGACACCGGCTCACAGTAAACACCACTTACATGGCTCTTAAACATTACCTCTTGTATATCTGAGTATGCCTT
The DNA here is from genome assembly GCA_004026885.1 of Lyroderma lyra. NCBI lineage: Eukaryota > Metazoa > Chordata > Mammalia > Chiroptera > Megadermatidae > Lyroderma > Lyroderma lyra. The sequence continues at coordinate 7,535 of PVJL010015404.1, read as the reverse complement.
CTAGTTAAAACTAGTTAAGGAAGGCCTAAGGGATCGTTCTTTGGCTGCTCAGCATCCTCTCCATCTTTTGGTATTCACCTTCTGGGGAATTATGTCTCCTCATTAGGTCCACTCCTGAAGAGGCTATAAATCAAGGAGACTGACCTTCCCTGCTGACCTGTGGGCTCATTACTTAAGCTGGACAAACTGGACTTTCCATCTGGGGACTTTGTACCTTGAACTAAGTGATGAAAGTTTGAAAAAAAGAATAAGCAGAGTGCTTTCGTTACATTCTTAGATCCCCAACAAAACGGTTGCATAGTTGATCTGACTGAGATAACTGCAATGCCTGGTTTTGTCCATTCTGGTTCTGATTTTTCTTCTATTTCTTTTGTCTTTGCCTTCAGCCCTGTACCCTTCCACATACACAAATTTCTCTAATAAATTTTATTCCTGCTTGAGTTACCAGAAGTGAATTCTGTTGCTTGTGACTAAAAAACCCTAACACAGGATTATGTCATCTACCTTTGAACCTCCAATGGCCAAAACCTAATGTCTAGCATTTAAAGTCTTCAGTACATTGTTGTAATATAAAAGAATGCTTCAACTTCTGTTGGCCTTGTCTATGTACATTTTAATTTATGTTTACTCTCTTAATTCCATAATAAATCAGAATGAATCTTTGTCTGCCTTTTTTAGCTTCTGTCCTAAAAATCCAAATATATATGCCCATCATGTTCCAAAAATAATTTAAGATCATTTCATTTACTTTTACACAGAAACTTAAGACAATGGAGAAAAAGTTGAAGAAGGTGGTTTTTTCTCAGAGAGAAAGTTATAAAACAAATAAACTAAAAAGTCCATTATTCTGGCTATAGAATTAATTTTAAAACTTCATTTCTCATTGGGTATTTTCTACCCTGGTTTGGGAAGATTTAAAAAAAAAAAATACCGGTAAATAGTTCTCATCAAAGAACAGTTTGCTCTGAAGCACTGAATGTGGGACATGGGGCACAGTGTTTGGTACAGTATTTTAAGTGGTGCTTCCAGTTCATTCTGATTCACACTAAGGAATGAGCTATGAGAATTATGGAGCCCATCAATTATGCAAGATGCTTCAAATGGAATACTGATCTTCAAATGATACTTGTCAAATATAGAAAACTTTGTGTAGATTTGAGAACAAAAATATGGGCACGAAAGATTCAGTAAAATAAACTTGAAAAACACTAATCCTCTACAATTATTTTTCCATCAAAATAAAATAACACCAAGTACATGGCCTCTTCCAAGCAACAAATCTTTAAAACCAAAGTGAAATTTTAAAACCACTTCCTCAAATAGCATCTGTCTGGTAGACCAATGGCCTCTTTTAGTTCATTTCCCGTTTCTGCTTGGTAGTGTTCATGGGATATTTCAAGAATCAGTGGGGTAATTAGAAATTGGCTGCCAATTTAGGTATTTGATTTGGAAATTGAGTCTTGAAAACCATCAATTCCAAATACAGGACAAGCTCTCCTTATTATGCTATTCCAGAAACTGCCAATAAGAAATTCTAAAAACATTTATAAATGCAGGAGCCGGGGGCTGCAGGTGGAGCATACAGAGCTGCCAGGAAAAGTAAGACACCTGCTATGTCCTTGCGTACCCTTTATTGGTTTGGGAAACAGAACAATAGAGTCTGCTGTGTATAAATAGGAGGGAAAGTGACAAATAATGCAATGACAGAGCTCTGTTGGGAGACCCCAAAGGCATGCACAGTGGTCCCTATAGGTATCAATTGCAAACTTGAAAAATCTTATTAAAAGATAGCTCTCTGAGCCTCACCCCTAAGTATTCTGATTTCCCAGGACTGTGGAGGGACAGGAATCTGCATGGTAACAGGCACACCAGGGGTACTTATGACGAAGGTGGTCTGAGAACAACTCAGATACTTATAAATACTCATACTACACCTTCATTGCAAGTAGAACAGGTGGCTACTAGCCACCTGGCTAACTTTACCGGTCCATCTTTACTGGTCGAGCAAGGCTACTTTCCTGAGGAGGGAGCTTCTGTTGTTTCATAATCTCAGAGATATTCCCTGCATGTTCTCCCCTAATCTCTACTTATACCACCATTATGTAGAATCATGCTTTTTAAACTTCAGCCTGCAATAAAATACTCAGAGGACTAGATAAAACACAGATTTCTGGGCCCTGCCCCTAAAGCTTCCAAGTCTTTAGGTCCAACTGTGGCCTAAGAATTTGCATTTATAACAAGTTTCCAAGTGAATACTGATAACAGGCTAAGGTATACTTTAAGAATCCCTTATGTGAACACTTTGGGGACAGAGTTCCTCTCTGAAGAACCACTGGTCATGTCTATGCTCTGGGCTTAGCCAGTCAGAGGATTGTGTATAGTTTACTACTTCTCTGTCAGATTCCCTGCTAACACACACACACACACACACACACACACACACAGCTTTTTTATATCTGTACTGCATATTGCTAATGGTGTATTCCATGGCTATAATAGGGATTATTGTTACCATATGTAAAATTGTTTAGAAATGCACTTAACAAATAGTTTGAACTCTTAAATGGAAGCCAACGTTATTTCTTATTTGTCAAACCCCTCTTAAACAGCTACTATGTGCCAGACATTTGGCAAGATGCTGGAATTAATATATGAACAAGACAAGATGCATTCCTTGCAATCTAAGAACTGACAATCAAGAAGAAAATAAAAGCATGCTCACAAAGAATTATAATCCTATAATAAATACAACAATGTAAGTAGTCTGTAATAGGGGCAGGATCCCATTAAGTTAGTTACCAGCAGGGAACTGCAAAGATCAGGAGTAGTTTCTTTGCTACCACTCAAATCCCACTGGAGGCATAAAAAGGCACCTCATGACCCCCATTCCCTCTACCCCGCAAGCCCACCACCCCTCCCTTCCAGACTTCACTGCAGAGAGATGCCACACACATGTAGTATCAGGTTGGATCAGAGTCATCAAAGATAAACATAGTGCAGGAAACAGCACTTAATATCTATTCTACGTGGTTTCATCCTAAATTATTTTTGCCCACATTCAGACACTTGATGTTTTTCCATTCTTCCTATTATTATCGGGTATTTACATAGAACCTTTCTGCAAAGAGCTGCTAGCACCTCTTCAAGTATTACCTTCATCGGATTACATTCCTAAGAGATTAAGAAGAGTCACCCAGGGCCTTCATTTCACTGAGGGGATAGGAGATGGAGAGATATTCATGGTTTGTCCCAGGGCAGGAACTGGAAACCAGACCTCTAACTTGGGGGCCCAGGGCTCCTTGTTCTGTTGAGTCATAAGAAGTAAAAGACATATACCATTCAGGGGCATATGCCTCACTCACCTTCACGGACAAAACTTTGGGGTGAAAAATAATAATAAATGAAACCAGAGGAGAGGTATTACTTTTCAGAAACCATGTCTCATCATCTGAGAGAAGAATTTTGTCCTCTTCAGGAGATCGCCACAAACAACTACTTTAAATAAAGATATAAATTCCCATTTTTACCCACAGGATATAGCAGCTTCTACTACCTGACTCCTGTTCCTGTTAGGAAGTGTTTATCCTTACCCAATCACCTCCCCTAATGTTTAACAAATGGTCTGGTCTGGACCACCCAGCTGCTGCTGCAAAGAAGAAAGAAACAAGCTTTTCCAGGATCCATGTTTTTCTATGCTGACAGTGTTGGGAAAAAATGAGAACTGTGTGTTAAAATATCAGGACTTTCCTCATTTAAAATAAATTGCATCCAGAGTCTAACAACATTAACGTTAGTAGGTCTGGAGCAGTTGGACAAAAAAATCGATTGGGTTTTCCCTCTCAAGATACTTTCATCTAGCAGGGTAACTATCTACTGGATATACTTTCTAATGAGAATAAAAAGTGAGGCCGGGGTCTTCTACTGCCCACCTGCTGGAACTCACGTGAGAGCAATCCAGGGCTCCTTTTCAGCTCCCACTTTACTACAAAAGCAGCCAAAAGTTTAGCATTTCAGCCCTGCCACCTAGAATATCTTCTTCCAAATTTGTCCATTTCTAGGAAATCCTACAAATATTTACAATCTGAGGTCATTTTGGAATAACATTTTCTAGATGCTGTCAGTAAGCATCTCTAGTTCGATTTGATCGTATTGAACGGTATGTGTACTGAATCAGAATATCTCTACTGTGAGAGATTTCATAAAATCCAAAAGTGAGAACCACTGAAAAACTTGAACAGGGAGTAAAACAAAGACCAATCCTAGGCCAGCCTATAGTGGAGTTCTGTATGAACTCAGTTGTGTTTAGCTAAGTTAATGGTGAAATTTCTCAGGCTCATGGTTATTCCACATTTGAAGGAATCCTAGTATAACAGCATACTTTCATGATTTCTATACTATCTGCACTGAACAACTCAAGAAGAAGGAAATATACCTCTGAAAACTGTTATAATCATAGACAGCTAATACATGCCTAAATAAATAATCTCATCACCACCATTTTCTCTTTATATGACTTATAAACATTCACCAAATCCCTATGAAGATCTTTGGCTAAAGATAAACCTTACCCAGGTAACTTATGGCTGAAATTCCAATAGGGGGAACTGATATATACCAACTGTCTCATCTCCTTAGATCTTCATATGAATATTAACCAATACCCAACCTAAACAGGAGAAATCACAAGGCATTTGTCATTGTGTCATTCTGATCAAGACCCGGACTAGGTTTGAGTATTCACAGAAGGCTGGGTGTACTCTGCAAAGAGCAGGGCAACAGCCCTTTGTTTCCCTGATCAGCCCATAGCGAACCATAGCAAGAGCACTGGTTGAGGGGCAATAAAGGAGAGAAAGGAGAACCAGACTGACCTTTAGAGTCTTAGGAAATTGTATTGCTGTTGTGATACGGATTCAGACTGCTTTGACTTGCAAAAACTGAGGAGTGGGTACTATTTGCAGTTTCCTGAGATTTATAGGCATGTCCCAAGATTATCTCAGAAGAATACATTTTTGGTTTAAAGCTCATGTAAATTACAGAAACATTTCTTCCATCACACCTGTTCACAAACCTTTCCTGGTTTCAGCCTCTCCTCTTCACCTTCATATTAATAAAGGTATTACTAGGATAAGAATTAGCATACCCTTAGTTTAGCACATTCCCCCTTAATTCCGATAGCTTATAATTAGCATTTTGTGATTTTATTATCACAAATGTTTAGCATTTTGTGATTTTATTATCAACCCATTAGCAGAGAATGGGCCTTCCTCCCATCTTAATTTTCAGGGTTTCTATGGCTTTCCACTTCCACCCTGCCCCACAGATGAACAGCATCTCTTGAAGTCAGGGGGTTCTAAGAAGGCAAAACATTCTAACACAAAGGAAGCATGGGTAGTGTTGGTTGAGTCTTGATTTAAATGAGGAATTTGAGGATAACAGAGGTCTACAGCGCTATTTTATGTTGAAAAACAAGATGTAAAAATACAAACCACAGCAGCCCTTCCCCCAGACCCTCTTTTCCCTGTGAAGGATCCAGGACTGATTCTCTCTCTGTCTGAAGTTCTCCATTTAGCCAAGAAGCTCATTTTACAATATTCACCTCATACCTAACACTGAATGAGCTACTTGTATTTCCTTAACTGAAGGGTTTTCTACTAAACTGAAACAAGGGAGCCACTCCTAACACTCAAAAGTCTTCCTGATTTCTGGAGTCACTTAATTTTTTTTTAATTGTTATAATTGTTCTTTTTTATTAATTATTGCTGTTAATCTCTTACTGTGGCTAACTTACTTATTTTTAAAGATTTTTATTAAAATATAGTTAAAATAGAATACTAATTTCAGGTGTATACCATAGTTAGTCAATAGTTACTTACCTGAGCAGGTAATCACAATGCTATGTCCAGTCACCATCTGACACCATCCCATGCCCTCATAATTTGATTGACTACATTCCCCACACTGTTTATCTCGACTTAATTGTTTTATACCTGTAAACTTAAACCCTTTATTCTCCTTCACATTTTTCTTCCCTTTCTAAAATTTTCAATGACAGTTGACATTCAATATTATTTTATATTAATTCCAGGTGCACAACATTGTGGTTAGACATCTGATAATTTAAGAAGTGATCCCTGACTACTCCAGTACCTACGTGGCACTATACATAGTTATGACCATATTATTGATTATATTCCCAATGCTTTACGTTACATCCCCGTGACTGTTTTTTAAGTGCCAATTTGTCCTTCTTCATGCCTTCACCCTTTTCACTCTGCACCTCAAACACCCTCCCATCTATCGCCTGAATAAACCTAGTACCCATCTGACACCATACACAGTTATTACAATATTATTGATTACATTCCTTATGCTATATCCTACACTCCCAGGACTACTTCGTAACAACCAATTTGTACTTCTTAATTCCTTCTCTTTTTTTAACCACCCCCTTCCCATCTGGCAACCATAAAATGTTCTTTTTATCTATGAGTTTGTTACTGTTCTATTTGTTTGTTTATTTAGTTCTTTAAATTCCACATATAAGTGAAATCACATTGCCATCTGTTTTTCTCTGTCTGACATTCTCCACTCAGCACAACATCCCCCAGGTCCATGCAGGCCGCCTCAGATGGCAAGAACCCATTCCCTTCCCTGGCCGAGCAATATTCCCTTGTATATGTGTCCCACCTCCTCTTCATCCATTCATCTATCAATAGACACCCAGGATGGCTTCACATTGCAGCCACTGTAAACAATGCTGTAATGAACATACGGATGCACACATCCACTCAAAGTAGTGCTTTAGGTTTCTTTGGATAAATACCCAGAAATGGGATTACTGGGTCCTTCTTTGTCTCTTATTATAGCCTTTCTTTAAAAGTGGAAGACAGTGTGGAGGTTCCTCAGAACATTGGGAATGGAGCTACCATTTGACCCAGCAATCCCCCTTCTGGGGATCTACCCAAAGAACTTGAAAACCTTTGTCCGCAAAGACTCATGTACCCCAATGTTCATCGCAGCGCTGTTCACAGTGGCCAAAACATGGAAACAACCAAAGGTCCCTGCGACAGATGACTGGATAAAGAGCTGTGGTACATACACACAATGGAATATTACTCAGCTGTAAGAAAAGATGAAATATTGCCATTTGCAACAAAATGGATGGACCTGGAGATCATCATGCTAAGTGAAATAAACTAGACAGAAAAAACAAAGAACTGCATGATTTCACTCATATGCGGAATATAAAACTGAAAGCAACAAAGAGAAAAGAAATGAACAAACAAATAACCCATGGACACAATCAATAGTTTAATGTTTATTTGGGGATGAGTGGGTCAGGGAGGGGAGAAAGGGGAGGGGGTGGGAGAGGAGGGGGGGAAGCTAAATATAAGGTGATGGAAAGAGAAGTCACATTAGGTGGTGAACTTATTATACATCAAGTTGACAATGCACTGTAGAATTGTATGCCTGAAACCTATGTAATCCTTGCTAACAAATGTCACCCCAATAAGTCTAACAATAAAAATGAATTT
>PVJL010015403.1:0-24444 GCA_004026885.1 Lyroderma lyra | reverse complement strand
AAATTCAAGAAGTTTGAAATAACACCAAGTGTTTTCTCAGACCACAAAGCTTTGAAATTGGAGATCAACTGTAAAAAGAAATGAGAAAAAAACACATATACATGGAGATTAAACAACACCTTATTTTAAAAAATGACTGATCAAAGAACAAATTAAAAAGACATTTAAAAATATATAGAAACTAATGACAATGAAAATAAACATCAAAATTATTGGGCAATACCCATCAAAATCCCACAATCAAACTTTCGTGATATAGATAAAAGAATTATTAGATTTATATGGAACCATAAAAGACCTCAAATTGCCAAACCAATACTACACAAAAAGAATATGGCTGGTGGCATTACACTTCCTGACTTCTATTTATATTACAAAGCATCAATAGTCAAAACAGCTTGGTACTGGCAAAAGAACAGAAATAGAGACCAATGGAATAGAACTGAAAACCCAGAAATAAACCCACACATTTATGGACAAATAATTTTCGATAAAGGAGCAAAAAACATACAATGGGGAAAAGACAGTCTCTTTAGTAGGTGGTGCTGGGAAAACTGGAAAAACATATGCAAAAGAATGAACCTGAGCTGTGAACTCTCTCCATATACAAAAATTAACTCAAAATGGATTAAAGACCTTCATATAAGACCTGCAACAATAAACTGTATAGAAGAAGACATTGGTACAAAACTTATGGACGTAGGACTCAAGGAAGACTTCATGAACCTGTCCTCAAAGGCAAGGGAAGTAAAAGCAAATATAAATGAATGGGATTATATCAAACTAAAAAGCTTCTGCACAGCAAAAGAAACCATCAACAAGGCAAAGAGAGCCAACTGAATGGGAGAAAATATTTGCAAATAATGCATCAGATAAGGGTCTAATATCTAAAAAATATAAAGAACTAATAAGACTTAAAAACAAAAAAACAAAGAACCCAATTGAAAAGTGGGCAGAAGAACTAAACAGACACTTCTCCCATGAAGAAATACAAATGGCCAGCAGACATATGAAAAAATGCTCAACCTCATTAGCTATCAGGGAAATGCTAATCAAAACCACAATGAGATACTACCTCACACCTGGCTATTATCAACAAGACAAGGAATAACAAGTGCTGGAGAGGATGTGGAGAAAAAGAAACTCTGGTGCACTGCTGGTGGTAGTGCAAATGGTACAACCACTGTGGAAGGCAGTGTGGAGGTTCCTCAGAAAATTGGGAACGGAGCTACCATTTGACCCAGCAATTCCCCTTCTGGGGATCTACCCAAAAGACTTGAAAACCTTTGTCTGCAAAGGCTCATGTACCCCAATGTTCATTGCAGCACTGTTCCCCATGGCCAAAACATGGAAACAACCAAAGTGCCTTGCGACAGATGACTGGATAAAGAATCTGTGGTACATATACACAATGGAATATTATTCAGAGATAAGGAAAGATGAAATATTGCCATTTGCAACAAAATGGGTGGACCTGGAGATCATCATGCTTAGTGAAATAAGCCAGACAGAAAAAAACAAAGAACTGTATGACTTCACTCATATGCAGAATATAAAACTGACAGCAAAGAAAAAAGAAATGAAGAAACAAATAACCCATGGACACAATCGATAGTTTAATGTTTATTTGGGGATGAGTAGGTTAGGGAGGGGAGAAAGGGGAGGGGGTGGGAGAGGAGGAGGGAAGCTAAATATAAGGTGATGGAAAGAGAAGTCACATTAGGTGGTGAACTTATTATATATCAATTTGACAATGCACTGTAGAATTGTATGCCTGAAACCTATGTGATCTTTGCTGGCAGATGTCACTCCAATAAGTCTAACAATAAAAATAAATTAAAAAAATAAAAATAAATAAATAAATTATTGGAACACAACAAAAATAGTAGTACCTGCCCGCCTGCATGTGCACATGCATACACAGGTGTGTTCGTGTATATAAATTATGTCCTGAAATCAAGAATTGCTTTCTCAAATTCTTTTCAGATAGTTCATTATCAGTGTGTATATTCAACTGATTTTTGCATGCTAATTTTGTATCCAGTATCCTGAAATTTATTGAATGTTTAAATTAGTTCTAACAGTTCTTTGAAGGAGTCTTTAAGATTTCCTATCTATGATCATGCCATCTGAGAAGAGAGATCATTTTCAATCTTTTATTTATTTTTTTCTAGCCTACTTGTTTTGGCCAGGACTTCTACTACTATATTATATATAAGTGGCAAGAGTGAGCATCTCTGTCTTGTTCTTAATCTTAACAGAAAAATATTTAAATTTTTTATCCATTGAGAATCTTATTAGTTGTAAGTGTGTTTTATTTTGTCTTTATTATGTAGCAGTACATTCCATCTATACATATTTGTTGAGAGTTTTTATAATGAAAAAATATTGAATTTTGTCAAATGTTTTCTCTGAATCTATTGAGATGATCATGTGGTTTTTATCTTTTATTCTGTTAAAACTATGTGCTGCATTGATTGAATTATGTATGTTGAACAATCTTTGAATCCAAAGGATAAAACCAACTAGATTATGGTGTACAATATTTTAATGTGCTCTTGAATTTGTTTCCTAGTATTTTGTTGATAATTTTTGCAACCACTTCACCAGGAATATAGGCCTATAATTTTCTTTTCTTGTAGTATCCTTGTCAGGATTTGGTATCTGGCTTTTACTGATCATGCAAAATGAGGTTTCAATTTTTTGGAAGAGTTAAAAAGGATTGATAATAATTTTTCTTTAAATATTGGGTATAATTCACAGTGAAACAATCTGGTCCTGAGCTTTTCTTTGTTATGAGTTTTTAATTATTATTACTGATTCAATATCCATAATCATTATTTGTCTGTTCAGATTTTCTATTTCTTCATGATTCAATCTTAGTGAGTTGTTTCCTCCTGAAAGGGAGAAGTAATCTTTCAATTTGATAGTAACTGTCAGAATGGACAAGCTGGTGAATGAATTGATACTTTAACATCTTTCATTTGTTCCATTTCTGATAGCACTATAGCTGAATCTAGTCATTTATCCCTATCAATCAACTGCCATCTTTATGAGCAAAATCTTCAGCTGATATTGGCAGAATCCAAAGTGCACCTCTTATTCATATTCAAATCAATCCCTCAAAACCTCCCAGAATTAATTAATAACTCTTAAGTAAAGAGAACTTTCATGGTATATAGCCAAAAAAAGATGGTTATAAAACTGAAAACCTTATTGTCCCTGTACCAGGCCCTGCAACACTTTCATTTTACCTGTAAAAAAATCCAACAGACAAGATGGAGGTTTGTTCAGGACCTTTGAACAATGAACAACATTGTTATCCCCCTGTACCCTGTTGTTCCTAACCCTCATGCACTACTAGCATCTATCCAAACTATAAATACATTCTTTACTGCAATTTATTTATGGAGTACAATCTTTAGCATTCCAGTTAATGAAGCTAGTCAATACCTTTGGGCCTTTACTTGGGAAGAGAAAGGATTCACCTAAACAGTAATGCCTTAAGGTTTTATTGAGAGCCTTTCTTATTTCTCACAAATTCTGGATGATATAATTTTTCCTAAAGATTCAACTTTGCTGCAATATGTGGATGATTAACTTCATTGCTCTTCTTCTCTGGTCTTCTCACAGGAAGAGAGCATCTACCTGTTAGAACTTTGGGCCTTAGAGGGACATGAAGTCTATAAAGAAAAATTGCAATTTGTTCAAACTATGATTTGATATTTGAGACATCTGATATTGGAACAAGGACTACACCTGGATCCTGGTAGGCTTCATGGTGTCCTAAGTTTCTCAAGGCCCCAAACTAAGCATCAATTGCAAGGCTTTCTTGGACTAAGTTGCTGTTGCCAGACTTGGATGCTAAATCTATTATGGGAAAACCTTTGCATGTTTTATTAAAGAATGCCACTCCCAATCTAATTTTATAGGAAGAACATATGGCTTAGCCTTTAAAGTCTTAAAGGAGAGTTTAACAAACCCACCCATTTTGGGGACATCCTAATCATCAGAAGGCATTTATCCTTTTTTGTGTATAATAAGGAAGGAATGCCCTTGGGGTACTCACCTGAAAATATGGAGATCACCATAGACCCACAGGGTATTATAGTCAGTAACTGAACCATGTGTTTCAGGGATACTCACCTTGCCTTAGAGACATTGCTGCTACTGCTCTTTTGGTTAAAGCCACAGAGAAAATTGCTGTGGAATCCCCTTTCAATATCTTTGTACCCCATGAAGTAGAAGACTCCTGAATTCTCATCATACCCAACATTTTCGGTCAGTCAACTAACTTTCTAAGAATTTCTTTTGTTAACTGTTCCTCAAATATCTCTTGCATTGTGTAATAACCTTAACCTTCATACTCTTCTCCCCTCCAATACCAATGAAGTTCTCCACAATTGTCTAACACTGATGGGTCACCTGACTCCTCGTAATGATCTGTGGGGAACTCCTCTGGGTAATCTTAACGTCTCATGCTTTTAGATGGTTAACATTTTAAAAGTAAAAATAGTAAGTATTGTTCTGGGCATCCTATTTTAACTCCTCTTTAAGTCATCAAGACAGCAACTTTACCTCTGACTACATCAACCCAACAGGGTGAATGGTATCCCTTCACTCATATATTTTAGCCAAAAGCAAAAGTGCCAACATTTATACTGACAGTAGATATGTCTTCAGAGTTGCTTATGATTTTCAAATGATATGAAAGTAACATGGCTTTCTTACTTTCAGTCAAATTAAAATTAGAAATGGCTCATATGTTCATGAATTATGGGATGCTCTACTTTTAGCTATTATTAAAATCCTAGGGCATTATAAACTTGACTCTCTGGAAGCTAAAAAAAAAAAAATCACCTTGCAGCCACTTCTGCAAGGAAACCTGCTCTTAAAGAAACCAAAAACAGTCAAACCTCTTTCATGATTAAAAGGGATATTTTTATCCAGTTGAAACACAAGCTGGTGAGAGAAGCACAAAAATTGACTTCAGAAAAAGAAAAAGAAAATTAAAACTCCAACAATTGTTTGTATTTCCTTTTAATTTTTTATTTTTCAATTGCAGTTGACATACAATATTATATTAGTTTCAGGTGTACAACATATTTATTAGACATTTATATAACTTACAAAGTGATAATGCCAAGAAATCTAATATTTGACACCAAACATAGTTATTACAATATCACTGACTAAATTCTCATGCTGTAATTTGCACCCCCATGACTATTTGTAACTACTACTTTGTATTTCTTAATCCCTTCATCTTTAACACCCATACCCCCAATTCTTCTCTCATCTGGCAAACATCAAAATGTTCTCTATCTAAGATGGTGGAGTAGATAAACACTGCCTGCTTTGCTATATGAACACATTAAAATTACAACTAAACTTTTGAACACCTAATATGGAGGCCACTGCAAGACTGGTAAGAGGGGCATAGACATGAAAGAAGTCAAACCTCCAGTGGCAGTAGAGAGTCGGGAGGAATATCTCAGCAGCAGAGTTTCCCCCAAGAGGAAGAAAGGACTCCAGCCCCATTCCAGGCTCCCTAGCCTGGAGCACTGGTACTGGGAAGAGGAGTCTCACAACATCTGACTAAAAAACAATGGGGACTCCAACCATCCAGTTGGGACAGAAGGCTGTAGGAAACCCAGACTTTCTTTGAAAGTGCCTGCACATACTCAGTCACTCATGGGCACTCACATTGGGCTCCATTAGAGGAAAAGTGACTCAGGGGGCATTGGAGGATGTGGAGGACAGATTGAAGTATGTGGCTTTGGAGCAAGGACTGGAGGACAGGTAACATTTTTCCTGGGTAAGCCTTCCTCCCATGAAGCTGGCTGGTGGGCACCATCTTTCCTGCATTACACCAATCCCAACACAGCCAAATATGTACTGACTGGACTGTAGAGCTTTACTTGCTCCACCCTGCTGACTCATTGGGACCCCACCTCACTGGCTCCACCAACACCAGAGGCACTTTCTCTGATGAGCGGCCAGCACCATCCACATCGCAGTCTTCCTTGGATAGCTATTTAAGTCCACAAGCCTCAGGCTGGTGGTGACCAGCATTGGTGTGCTTTCAGACTTTTGCTGAGTAGCTCCAGGCACAACACTGGTATCAAACCAGAATCTACAGGAGCAGCCAGCACAGGTGACCAGAGATACAGTGCCAGGGCCTATATCCAGCAATACTGGGAGATGTAGCAGATCTACCTAATACATAGAAACAAATACAGACATGTATCCAGAATGAGGAAAAAAATATGTCTCAAATAAAAGAACAGCAGAAAATTCCAGAAGAACAACTAAACAACATGGAGGCAAGCAACCTATCAGTTACAGAGCTCAAAATGATGATTTTAAAAATGCTCAAGGAACTTAATGAAAACTTCAACAGAGAGATAGCGAGCATACAGAAGGACACAGAAACCAAAAAAAAAAAGGACGAATCAGAAATGAAGAATACTGTAACTAAAATTCAAAATGCAATAGAATTAATCACCAGCAGACTAAATGGAGCAGATGATCAAATCAGCAAACTGGAAGACAAGCCAGCAGAAAACATCCAGCCAGAACAGCAAAAAGAAAAATAAATCCAAAAAAAATTAATATAGTTTAAGGGACATCTGGGACAACATCAAGTGCAACAACATTCTCATCATAGAAATACCAAAAGGAGAATAGAGAAAGGAATGGAGAACCAATTTGAAGAAATAATGACTGAAAACATTCCTAACCTGGCAAAGGAAACAGACATACAAGCCCAGGAAGCACCGAGTCCCAAACAAGATAAACACAAATAGGCCCACACAAGTACACAGTATAATTACAATGGCAAAGTTTAAAGACAAAGAGAGAATCTTAAAAGTAGTAAGATAAAAGCACCTAGTCACTTATAAGGGAGCTCCCATAAGATGTCAGCTGATTTCTCAACAGAAACTTTGCAGGCCAAAAGGGAGTAGGAAGAAATATTCAATGTGATAAAAAGCAAGGACCTACAACCAAGATTCCTCTACCTAGCAAGGCTATCATTTAAAATTGAAGGACAAATAAAGAGCTTCTCCGACAAGAGAAAGCTAAAGGAGTTCATCACCAACAAACTAATATTACAAGGAATTTTAGAGGGACTGCTGTAAGGTGGGGGGGAAAATCAAAATTATGGACAGTAAAATGGCAATAGTACAAATCAACAATTAACTTCAATTTAAATAGGTTAAAAGCTCCAATCAAAAGATATGAAGAGTATTGCACTGGGTGAAGTGTCAAACAGAGGAAGACAGATGTAAGTTGACTTTGCTTATAGGTGAAATCCAAAGAATAAAATAAATATGTACAACAGGAATTGACCCATAGATATAGAAAACATTTGGTTTGTTTCTAGATGGGAGGAAGGTTGGGGGAGGGGATGAAATAAGAGAAAGAGATTGGGAAGTTTACTTTTGTGGTTACAAAGTAATAGTTATGGGGATATAGGGTATAACATGGGAATATAGTCAATAATGTTGCAATAACTATGGGTAGCATCAGATGGGTACTAGATTTGTGTGGATGATGGGAGGAGAATGGGAGGGGTGGGTAAATAGGAAAATAAATCATAAGGTATTAATGGAAATCCATGGTCACAAAATAGTCAAGGATATAAACTGCATCCTTGTTGACTATATAGGGAATATGGCCAATAACATTTTAATAACTATATATGGTGTTAAATGGGAACCAAATGTATCAGAATAAGGATTTGGTAAGTTATATAAATGTCTTATCACTATGCTGAAACCTGAAACCAATATAATATTTTATATCAAATGTAATTGAAAAATAAAAATAAATGAGAAAAAAGTTCTCTATGAGTTTGTTTCTGTTTTATTTGTTTGTTTTATTCTTTAGATTCAACATATATATGAGATCATATGGTATTTGTCTTTGTCTGACTTATTCCACTAAGCACACCCCCTAGGTCCCTCCATGTTGTTGCAGATGGCAACATTTCATTCTTTTTCACAGTTGAATACATGAAGGGAAATCCAAATGAACTGAAATTTATTTACAGCAAATTGTATATTTATTCTTAGATGTTTAAGCTTCAGTCATGTTCAAAGTGCTCTCCATTTGATGAAATATACCTGTTGAAGTGCTTTTTTCACTGCTCAAAAACAGTGTTGGAACTTGTCAATTTTGATGCCTTTTAGTTCTTTTGTCATTTTTTCTTTCACCTCTTCTACATCAGCAAAACATTTCCCTTTGAGCACTTTTTTCAACCTGTGTGACAAAATAAAGTCACTCAGGGTGAGATCAATTGAATAGGGAGGGTGGGGCATGGGGATCATGCAATTTTTGGTCAAAATTGCTAAATACTCAGTGCAGTGTGGGCAAGTGCATTGGTCAAGCCACATGTTGTTCATATAAATTGCCCATCATGAAATGGACAAATGCATTCAAAAAAGAGTCTCCAGCAAAAAGATTCTCTGAAGCTGAATGCAGCCTCTCACACAATGCCAGCTGGTACAGGTGAGTTCCTAGAACACTCACCTAGCAAGGGAGACCTGTATTACAAGGGGCCCACACTCCAGAAGATAATTCTGGGGTTTTTGGGTCTCCCCTAATATTAACAGAAAAGAGAAAAATCTGAACACATTCAGAAAAAACATTTGACAAAAATCAACATCCATGAATAACAATAAACCTCAATTAATAATAAACATACATTAAAAATTAAAAGTAAAGTCAAGGCTTTTAATCTGCTAAAAAGATTACTTTCATATAAATTCTTCAATAAAAATCATTCTTAATAAACTAAGTTTTTCCTCTGAGAGTAGGAAGGAAAAAAGGAAACCAATTAGCATTACTTCTATTCAAGAATCTATTAGAGATCCTAGCAAGCAGACAAAAAGGAACAAAAAAAAGAGAGAGAAGAAGAAAAGAAATAAGGTTCAGAAAGAAATAAAAATGTCAGTAAGAAATAAAACAGACAACATGACTATGAAGAAAATAAAAGATAAAGGTTAGAGAATGAAAATTTTTAAAATTATATTATTTATAATACTACCAAAACATACCAAATATCTAGCAATAACTCTATTGAAATATGTGTAAGTCCTCTATCCAGAAGATAATTTTTTACTTTTATTTTAAACTCAGGGATATATCATGTTCACAGATTGGAAGATGCAACATTTTTAAGACAGCAATTCTTTACACTCTGATGCATAGA
This sequence comes from Lyroderma lyra, assembly GCA_004026885.1. Taxonomy (NCBI): domain Eukaryota; kingdom Metazoa; phylum Chordata; class Mammalia; order Chiroptera; family Megadermatidae; genus Lyroderma; species Lyroderma lyra. The sequence continues at coordinate 15,227 of PVJL010015403.1, read as the reverse complement.
TACAATGAAATTCCAATAAAAATCCTACAGGACTTTTGTGGAAACTTGGATGTTGATTCTGAAATGTATATGGAAAACCAAAGAATACTCACTTTATATTCAGCTGAGTATTGCCTTTACATGTTCTCTATTTTTTCTTATAGCTTGAAGTTACTTTCAATTGTCCTTTTACTTCAACCTAAAAATACCCTTTTAGCATCTAGTAGGTCAGGCCTACTAAAGATAACTCCTTCAACTTTTGTTTATATGGGAATATCTTAATGTTTTTCTTTATTTCTTAAGGATACCCTTGCCACATAAGGACCTTTTGGTTGACAGTTTTCTCAGATGTTGAATTTGTTATCCCAGTGACTTCTGGAATCCATAGTTTCTGCAAAGGAATTCGCTGTTATTATTATCAGAGATTCTTTATATATGACTAATTACTTCCCTCTTGCTGCTTCCAAGATTCTTTGTTTTTGGATTTGGCAGTTGATATAGAACATGACTCAGTGTGGGTTTCTTTGAATTTATGCTGCTTGAATTTTGTTGAACTTATTGGATGTGTAGATTCATGAATTTTATTAAATTTGAGAAAGTTTTGTCCATTATTTCTTCAAAAACTGAAATGTTCTCTCTCCTCTCCTCTAGTGACTCCCATAATGTGTTTGTTGGTATGTTTGCTGGTATCTCACAGATCTCTAAGGCACTATGCATTTTTATTCTCTTTTTTTCTCTTCCTTCTCAATCTGCATCATTTCAACTGACTAACTTCAACTTTGCTGATTTTTTTTCTGCTTATTCAAATCTTCTATTGAACTTTCTCTGATGAAATTTTCACTTCAGTCATTGTATTTTTCAAGTTCAGAATTTCTATTTGATTCCTTTTTAATTTTCTGTTTATTGATTTTTGGCAGAGAATTCTGTTTGTTTAAACATAGTTCTCCTGGCTTGATTTATTTTTTGTCCATGGATACCTTTAGTTCTTTGAGCACCCTTACAATCACTAATTTAAATTTTCTCTCCAGTAAGCCCAAAGTCTGAACTTCCTCAGTAATATTTTCTGTCCATTTCTTTTCTTACTGTGAATGAGCCATATTTTCTGACTTCATTGAATGCCTCATAATATTGTGAAAACTATACACTTAGAAAATATCATGTGATAACTCTGAAAATCAGACTTTCTCCTCTCCCTGGGACTTCTTATTATTGCTTCCTATGGATTGTAGTTGTTCCTTTGTTTAGTGACTTTTCTAAATGACTTTTGTATAGATTGTATTATCTCTTGTACATAGTCACTAAAGTCTCTATTCCATTAGTTTGATGGTCAGCTAGTGATTTGAACACAGATTCCCTTAAATGTCTGGAACCAAGAAGAAAAATAGAAAATATCTCTCAGCCTTTGGAGTTGAGCTTTATATATGTGTGTTGGGGCATGCTTCAACACTCATCTTGTACAGTTCAAAACTCCCTTTGCCTTCACTTCCTGCTTGTGCATGGATTGAAGATCAGCCAGAGATATTATCTAATGGCCTTCTCAGGTCTTTTCTGGTCATGTGCCCCAAGTTGGGCATGCATTTGGCCTTTAACATTCCCAGTAATATGTGAATATTTTCACAACCCTTTTTGCCCAAAGTACCTCACTTCCCAGCTCTTCCTCCCCAGCTTTTCTGCATATCTGTAACTTTCCCAAAGTGATGTTTTTTTGTCCCATGTGACAGTTGTTGGTTCATTGGCATTTAAATATTTTTGACAAATGCCCTGAGCTGCTTTTCTGCTCTGAGATAGTTATGAGTTAAGTGAAATAAAGACAAGTTATTGGCATTCATCCTGCAGGGAGTCACCTGACATATCAAACCAGAAAGTCACAATGCTTTGACGACAATGTCCACTCTGATTCCTCTCACACCAAGAAGCTACAACTGTAGCATTGTCTTCAAGGTTACAGCTCTGCTGGGAAGGAAGACATGGACCAAGAATAATGCAAGACACCACGAAGCTCTCCTGTTGAGTTTCTGTTACCTTTTCCTGTTTTAGCATTTTCTTGGTATCTATCAACACTCCATTTACTCTCCAGAGTTCTGATAAAGTTGACTCCGACAGTTTTTACTGGTTTTTCATTGTTCTGTGTAAGGATAGATGCTTCAAGTTCTCTATACCACCATTTTATTTTATGTCACTCCATTAAACCTCTTCTGAATTCTACTCATGCATCACAATTCCTGGACTTTGAAGAGCTTCCAGAAAACTCATTCATTTGGTAAACAGTGATTAAATACCTACTTTATTCTGGGTACTATGTATGATGCAGGCCAAATGGGGAAGCCCCTCACTATAAGAACTTCTAGTCCCCTTTTCTTAGATTCTTGGCTCCCCAGCATTGCCTTTCTCCTAGTCCCTAGCCTTAATCAACCTCTCAATCAATCTTCCCTGGTCTCTAGCCTTAAAGAAGAGATTACTTCCAGCCTGAATTAGAGAATGTCTCCTTTCTACCTTTTGCTTTGCTTTAAACAATTATTCTGTACCTTGTGATTTATGTACTTCAGCCTTTTTCAAGCCTTTCCAGACCCTGCCACTGGGTAGGCAACATCACCCAATAGAGTGGTTAAGCCACAGGAGGTGGTCACAGGCTCAATGCATCATGTAGCCACCCTATGACAGTGACTTTGAGGCCTGCTTCTTGGGAAAATGCTTTGAAATATAGTAACTGAATCTATTTTTCCTCCTCTAGGAGCTATTTCAATACAAATAATTCCCCAGCAAGGCTTCCAATGCATTCTGACTTAAGAAATCAACACAGCCTCCCAGAGGGATCTCAAAACCCCTTCCCTTTTCAGATGAGATAGAGTCAGAGCTCCATGAGTCCCTAGTAAGTAGGGAGAATGGCCACATTCAGCAGGAAGCAAATATAGAAAAAGAAATCTCCTGTCCCTCAACTTCCCATAGAGATTTATAGGGAATCATGCCTCTCAAGAGAAAAATGAAGAAGGCAGATAGAAGAGGAAGGATCTCAAAACCCCTCCCAGGGGACCCCCCTTCCTGGAAAAGTCGCCACCCTATTACTACTCTTTTTCTTAGAAATCCCTGCCCCAAATTAGGCAATCTCAAGAGAAAATATTGGAAAAATTAGCTAACACAAAGAAAGATGTAGGATACACAAAGCCCACCAGTTAAAGCCAGTTACTAACACCTGTGCAGGGAGTTAGTCACCCTCATTTCACCTAAGCCTCATTATATCATCATTATATATGTCAATCAAGAGGCCTCACACCCAAATAGGCTTAACCCTTTACAACTAAAGAAAATATAAACTGGCCTGGCCCCTTACCCACAGACAGTTCTGTTGGTGGCGCCCTGCAATGAGCAGGCTTCCTTATCCTCCTACTTTGGCTTCCCTGAATCAAGCTGTGCTTAGCGCCCAGGTCTAACCCCCTGAAGCATCCTCAGGGTTGGGAGTAGCCTCAGCCTCAAGAAGATAGAGCACCTGGAGCATGAGGTGGTGGCCACAGAAGGAGGATGGGAGCTAACTAGGTAGTGGTGCTCAATGTGTATGACTGGATGAATGAATACACCTCATCCATTGGAATTGGAATTTTTCATTCAGGAATTGAAGTATACAGCAGAGAATTTGCTTATGGTGGCCATCCTTACCTCTTTTCTGGAATATGTGAAATTTCCCCAGTAAATACCCCTGAACTAGCAGAAACATTTAAATTTAACTGTTGTTTTAGGAAGCAGTGACTTCTTAGAAGGTGATACAGACAAAAATTATAGAAGAACTGAGAAAAGAATACAAAGGCAACACCTATCATTTGCACAAAAACTGCAATCACTTTTCTTCAGCTTTCTCAGAGATTCTTTGTGGGAAGGACATTCCTCACTGGATCAATCACCTCTCCTACTTCAGCTCCTGTATCCCATTTCTCCAGAGCTGCTTCCCAAAGGAGTGACTCCTCACCTACAGCCCTGTAGCCCAGTATCAGCCAGGAGCGGCAGGATGAACTGGAGCAAGTGAAGGACACTCTCATGTCCACATCCATGGCAACAACCACAGCTGGCCCCAGGCCCATGGGTCACATGAAGCTATAAACTTCTCCAAAGTCACACATCCAGAACCATCTCTGGCAGTGGAACATCACTAGAGATAAGTGAAAGTGTTGGCGTCCTTTGGATAGTTTGTATACAAAGATGGTTCTTCCCCACACCTGTTTTCAGCTCAGGATTCTATTTGTAATCAAATCACTCAGCACAGGACGCAGGACTTTATATTAAGCTGCCCTCTTGTTTTTTTACCCACTTATAAATATGGACTTGTTCTTTTGTTTTATACAAACTCTGTTTACAGTATTTTGTATCACTGTTTACAACTCTTGCGTGGACTCCTGCAATCATGAAAGAAGAAAAACTTCATGTGTTTAAAAATTAGGCAGGTCATTTTTGTACACTCCTGACAACTGCCAGGATGATAGCATCAATAGTAGGCACACAACAAGGTACTTACACAATTAGAGTTGCCATCATTTGCCTAAGACCTGTCTTATAGTTTGCTTTTGTTTTTGTTATGGTTTTGGCACCAGGATGCAGAGAGGTTAAGGAGAACACACAGCCCTGTAGGCTTGGGACCTTGGTTTGCAGGGGAGGTGACCTGGCTCAGGGCCTGGTTCCTCTTAGCACTCTGCAACCTCCCACTCTGAGTAACACATCTCCTAAGGTTTCAGTCCAACTGTGACTGTCATTCCTGTTGTCCACCCACTTGAGCAGGTGGTTCATTGTTGCATCTGTCCAGCTTCCCTACCTCTGATTCTGAATTAAGATGTTTTTCATACTTTCTTGCTAGTTACTGATGAGTGGTTTTGCACGTGTCAGGGGAATTTTGCTTTTATTTTAATACATATTTCTATCCTCCATGCGCAGGATTTTATTGATGGGATAGGAATATACTAAATGGTAGCGTTGTGAGTACCAGCATGAATTGACATTCAACTGCTTTTAACTTTTCAAGCTACCTTTTATACTAGACCTTGAAAATTAGTCTAAAGTAATACACTCCAAAAAGGTAATTCTTTGATATTTCAAATATTTTATTTACCTTATCAGAAGGCATTTGTTGATTTGTTAGTTGGTTGTGGGAGTAGTTTCACCTTATAATAAAAAGTCTACTCTCATTGACCTCTTGATTAAAAATCACATTTGTGTTTCTTAGAATTCATCCTTTTCTATTCTCTCAAATGTATGTCTGTTATATAACATACTCTGAGGACAAAACTGTCACCACAGATAAGTCCTCACTAACAAGGAACCTGTCTGCTCAAGTCTACTCTCAGTCAGACCCTTGGATGTAAGAGGCAAGTCATTTCAAGTCAGATTCCATTTTTCTGCCTGAAAGATGAATGTCCTACATAAAATACTAGATGCAGTGTATAAATTATCAAAGGCAGTGACTTTAGATTTATATATATTGTTAATTTTAAAGTCATCTACTTTTATTTAAACTTCTAGATTGGATTGTTTGCTTTTTCTCTTTGGAAAGATACATATCTTTCAGTAAACTACATTTTTCACTTTTTCATATATATATATATATATATATATATATATATATATATATATATATATATATATATATATATAAACTGTCAAGGCCTCATTATTCAGGACTCTTGAGCCACTTTCCTGCTAGAGACCACTCCTACCTCTTAGGAGGGTACTTTCCCTTTCAGTAAACTTTCTCTTTGGTTCACCTTATTTTCCTTTTAGTAAATTGCCTCTGCTTCACCTCTATACTTTGGTGTGTGTCTCATTCAATTCTTGCTCAAGATACCAAGCACCTTGACACCACACCCATTCTGTGATAACATGTGTAAATGGAGTCTAAATTAAAAATTTAAACTCTGAGGAGGACAAGATGGCAACTGGAGAAAAGTTTCCTAAAGCCTCTCCCAGAAAACACAATTGAATGACCACCGAGGAGCCAAGAAAGAGAACCCTGGGTGACAAAAATTGCAACTGAGAAATCCATGCATTGCAAGTAAACACCTAAAGGATTGAGAGAAGGGGGCGAGCAGGAGAGAGAAGAGGGAGAAAGACAGAAAACAACAGGACCTGATCACGGCTGACGGCAGTGCATGGGAGGGGTGAGGCCAAGAGGTGACAAGAGGAAAAGCCCTAGCAACAGTGAAAGTCATTGGGGAGCTGGACTGGGGAGGTGGAATTTGGAGCAGCGAGTTGGGGTCAGAGCTTGGAGAGGCAGCCTCTGGAACTTTTGAGTGGGAGCAGGGCTGAGTGAGAATTCTGAACTGCAGAGAGGACACCTTGGCTCTAGGCTCCCTTGGGAACCACAGCGCAGGTGCCTGAGACTCCTGCGCAGGGCTGTGGTTCCCATTCCTGGCCTGCTGTGGAGGCAGACCGGGTGGCCAGCGTGGCGCACGCAGCTCCTGTGCAAGGCTATGGTTCCCATTCCATCCCGCTGCAGAGGCGAGATAGCAGCTTTCCTACCGCAGGGTCAGACCCACAGCTTCGGACTTGTGCACACGCCTGCTCGCGTGCCCCTGGGTCCTAAAAGTAGTGTGAGCCCGCAGACTCTGCCCCAACATTTGGCCTCGGAAGCAGGCCCAAGAAGAAAGGCAGATTTGAGAGCATTCACCCCAGCCAACAAGAGCAGCCTTGGCCTGCAACACCCAGCTTCCCCAGCATAGGGCAGAAGGTGGAGCTGCCCCAATGTGACTTTTGTTGGCCTCTCCCCTTTCCTCCAACCTCCACAACCAACTAACTAACTACAGGAAGCAGAGGGACCATGATAGATGCACACCAGCTCCAAACATAGCAGGAGACCAAAAATAAGGAATAAACAACCCCTCTCTCTCCCATAACTTCCCCCCCCCAGTGCCACCTCATGTCTGTCCTAGAGCAAGACACTACAAAAGTACCAATCTGGGCTTCTGGGCACTAATACAGAAAAGAATGCCCTCATGTCAAAGAGAAAGAACTCAGCAGACAGGATGAATTCCTTAAAAACTAAAACTCCTCAGAAAGATCAGGAAACTCATCAAGAGAGCTTCTTAGACCTAGAAGTTTCTGAACTAAGTGACAGAGAATTCAAAGTAGCCATTCTAAAGGCTCTGAGAGAAAGGAAAACATACTGGCAAAGCACCATGGCTGAGATAAACAACATAAATAAGGACATGAATGACATTAAAAAAAGAACTCCATGAACAAAAGGAAGAATTTAACAAAGAAATTCAAAACATAAGGAAGATTGAGATGGAAATGCGAGAGATAAATAATACAATAAAAGAAGTGAGAAATGAAATAACTGCCATAAGAAACAGGGCCAACCAGATGGAGGAAAGAATTAATGATATTGAAGATCAGAACATGGAAACAGCTCAGAAAGAGGAAGAGAGGGAATATAGAACCAAAAGGATTGAAAGAAGTCTGCAAGAACTATCTGACTCCATGAGACAAAACACCATCAAAATCATAGGAATAGAAGAAGGGATAGAGCATTCTACAGAGAGCAGACTCAAACAAATAGTAGATGAAAACTTTCCAAACCTATGAAAAGATCTGGAACCCCAAGTTCAAGAAGAAAACAGGTCTCCTAGATACCTGGAACCTAACAGATCTTCTCCAAGACACATAATACTAAAGATGTTCAAAATTAAAGACAAAGAGACAATTCTCAAGGCAGTCAGGGAAAAAAGAACTATAACCTTTAGAGGAAAACCAATCAGTTAGCATCAGATTTCTCAGCAGAAACTGTACAAGCTAGGAGGGAGTAAAATCCAATATTCAAAAATTTAAAAGAGAGGCACTTACAGCCAAGAATAAATTATCCAGCAAAATTATCTTTCAGATATGAAGGTGGAATAAAGATCTTCTCAGACACACAGAAGCTGAGGGAATTTGCCAGCACAAGTCCAGCACTCCAAGAAATACTGAAGGAGGCTCTTCAACCTGAAACAAAACATCAAGAAAAATGGAACAAAGTAGGGGTAACAAGGAAGAAAAAAAATAAAACAAAAACAAAGAAAGAAATAAGTAATGGCCACAGGAAATCCTCACATATTGGTCATCACTCTAAATGTTAATGGACTTAACTCACCAATAAAAAGACACAGAGTACCAGACTGGATTAAAAAACAGAAACTATCCATATGCTGTCTCCAAGAAACACACCTCAGCCATAAGGACAAATACAGACTCAGAGTGAAAGGATGGGAAACAATACTTTAAGCAAATGGTAAACAGAGAAAAGCAGGAGTTGCCATACTGATATCTAATGAAATAAACTTCAGGTTAAAAAAGATAATAAAAGGCAAGGATGGACATTACATAATGATAAAAGGCACAATACAACAACAAGAAGACTTGAAACTAATTTATATGCTTCGAACCAGGATGCACCAAAATATACAAAGAAACTACCAACAGATTTGAAAGGAGAAACTGATGAAGACACAATCATTGTGTTAGACTTAAACACCCCGCTAACAGCCATGGACAGATCATCCAAACAGAAAATAAATAAGGAAATATATCTCTAAGCAATACTTTACAGCAATTAGAAATAATTGACATTTACAAGAAACTTCATCCAGCAAAAATAGACTATTCCTTCTTTTCTAGTGCACATGGAACATTCTCAAGGATAGACCACATGATGGACACAAAAGTAGCCTCAGCAAATTTGAGATGATCGAAATCATACCAAGTGTATCCTCAGACCACAAAGCTTTGAAATTGGAGATCTACTGTAAAAGGAAAGCAGAAAAACAACACATATCCATGGAGATTAAACAACAGCTTATTTAAAAAGGACTGGATAAAAGAACAAATAAAAGATGACATTAAAAATATATAGGAATGAGTGACAGTGAAAATACAACGTATCAGAATTATTGGGACACAGCAAAAGAGGTAATGTGAGGAAAATTTATATCACTACAGGCCTATCTTAAGAAACAAGAAAAATCACAAGTAAACATCTTAACATCCCATTTTAAAGAACTAGAAAAAGAAGAGCAGACAAAACCCAAAGTCAGCAGAAGGAAAGAAATAATAAAATTTAAAGCAGAGTAAAACCAATGAGAGAACAGAAGGACAATAGAAAAAATTAAAATTATGAAGAAATGTTTCTTTGAGAAAGTCAACAAAATGCACAAACCCCTGGCTAGACTAATCAAAGGATGAAAGGAAAGGACACAAATATCCAAAATTAGAAATGAAAGGGGAGAAATTACCACTGATACCATAGAAATACAAAGGATTATAAAAAATATTATGAAGGACATTATGCTACTAAATTATACAACCTAGAAGAAATGGACAAGTTTCTAAAAACTTATACCCTACCCAGGCTGAACCAAGAAGAACTGCATAATCTAAATAGACCAATCAATAGCAAAGAGATTGAAATGACTATTCATAATCTCCCTAAAGGAAAAAGCCCTAGACCAGATGGTTTCACCAATGAGTTCTACCAAGCATTTAAAGAACAATTAATGCCTATCCTCCTCAGACTCTTCCAAAAAATTGAAGAGGAAGCAATACTTCCTAAGTCATTTCATGAGGCCAACATTAACCTAATACCAAAGCCTGGCAAAGACAATGCAAAGAAAGAGAACTATAGACCAATATCTCTGATGAACACAGATGCAAAAATCCTGAACAAAATATTAGCAAACAGAATACAACAATGCATAAAAAGATCATACATCAAGATCAAGTGGGATTCATCCCAGGAGCACAAGGATGGTTCGACATATGAAAACCAATGTGATACACCACATAAACAAAATCAAAGATAGAGACCATATGGTCATTTCAATTGATGCAGAAAAAGCTTTGGACAAGATACAAAATCCATTTATGGTAAAAACACTAAATAAAATAGGTATAGAAGGAAAGTATCTCAACATAATAAAAACCATATATGACAAGCCCTCAGCTGACATCATACTGAATGGGGAAAAGCTAAAGCCTATTCCCCTAAAATCAGGAACAAGACAGGATGCCCCTTGTCACCACTACTATTTAATATAGTACTGGGGGTTCTAGCCACAGCAATCAGGCAAGAGAAAGGAATAAAATGTATCCAAATTGGGAAAGAAGAGATCAAATTGTCACTATTTGCAGATGACATGATCCTTTATATAAAAAATTCCAAAGATTCCACCAGAAACTATTAGAAACAATAAACGAATAGAGTAAAGTTGTAGTATACAAAATCAATATAGAAAAATCAACAGCATTCTTATATACAAACAATGAATCCTCAGAAAAAGAAATGAGGGAGTCAATTCCTTTTGCTATCATAACAAAAAGAATGAAATACCTGGGCATTAACTTAACAAGGAACATGACAGACTTATACATGGAAAATGATAAGACACTTTTGAAAGAAATTGGAATAGATTTTAAGAGGTGGAAAAATATCCCCTGTTCATGGGTAGGAAGACTTAACATTGTTAAAATGACCATTCTGCCCAAAGCAATCTACAGTTTTAATGCAATACGCATTAAAATCCCACAATCATACCTTCGTGAAATAGATAAAAGAATTAGTAAATTTATATGGAATCATAAAAGACCTCAAATTGCCAAATCAATACTACATAAAAATAATAAGACTGGTTGCATTACATTTCCTGACTTCAATTTATATTACAAATCATCAATAGTCAAAACAGCTTGGTACTGGCAGTAAAACAGAAACATAGACCAATGGAATAGAACTGAAAACCCAGAAATAAACCCACAAATTTATGGACAAATAATTTTTGATAAAGGAGCAAAAAACATACAATGGGGAAAAGACAGTCCCTTTAGTAGATGGTGCTGGGAAAACTGGAAAAACATATTCAAAAGAATAAACCTAAACTGTGAACTCTCTCCATATTTAATAATTAACTTGAAATGGATTAAAGACCTTCATATCAGACCTGCAGTAATAAACTGTATAGAAAAAAACATTGGTACTAAACTTATAAACCTAGGTCTCAAGGAAGACTTCATGAAACTGTCCTCAAAGGCAAGGGAAGTAAAAGCAAAAATAAATGAATGGGACTATATCAAACTAAAAAGCTTCCGCACAGCAGAAGAAACCATCAACAAGGCAAAGAGACAGTCAACTGAATGGGAGAAAATATTTGCAAATAACGCATCAGAGAAGGGTCTAATACCTAAAATATATAAAGAGCTAATAAGACTTAAAAACAAAAAAAAACAAACAACCCAATTAAGAACTAAACAGACACTTCTCCCACGAAGAAATACAAATGGCCAGCAGACATATGAAAAAATGCTCAACCTCATTAGCTATCAGGGAAATGCAAATCAAAACCACAATGAGATACCACCTCACACCTGTTAGAATGGCTATTATCAACAAGGCAATGAATAACAAATGCTGGAGAGGATGTGGAGAAAAAGGGACTGTGGTACACTGCTGTTGGGAATGCAAATTGGTAAAACCACTGTGGAAGGCAGTGTGGAGGTTCCTCAGAAAATTTGGGAATGGAGTTACCATTTGACCCAGCAATCCCCCTTCTGGGGATCTGCCCAAAAAACTTGAAAACCTTTGTCCGCAAAGACTTGTGTACCCCAATGTTCATTGCAGCGCTGTTCACAGTGGCCAAAGCATGGAAACAAACTAAGTGCTCTGTGACAGATGACTGGATAAAGAAGCTGTGGTACATATACACAATGGACTACTACTCAGTTATAAGAAAAGATGAAATATTACCAGTTGCAACAAAATGGATGGATCTGGAGATCCTCATACTTAATGAAATAAGCCAGACAGAAAAAAACAAAGAACTGTATGACTTCACTCACATGCGGAATATAAAACTGAAAGCAACAAAGAGAAATGAAATGAACAAACAAACAAACAACCCATGGACATAATCAATAGTTTAATGTTAATTTGGGGATGAGTGGGTTAGGGAGGGGAGAAAAGGGAGGGGGTGGGAGAGGAGGGAGAGGAACCTAAATATAAGGTGATGGAAAGAGAAGTCACATTAGGTGGAGAACTGATTATACATCACTTGACAATGCACTGTAGAATTGTATGCCTGAAACCTATGTAATCCTTGCTAACAGATGTCACCCCGATAACTCTAACAATAAAAATGAATTTAAAAAAAACAAAAAGATTTTTATAACACACACACAAAAAAAATAATTTTAACTCTCTCATCCATCAGGATGACAGGGCCTAGCTGGGGTGGACAGATAAATAAATTATAACACAACATGTAAAGCATTTTATTTATTTTATTTCTGTGCTTTCAACTCCATATTATTAATATTTTATAAATACATTATTGATTTACATAGACCTATTATTACCAATTAACTTTTCTGCTTGCTTACTTATATATCTCTCTAAACTTTTTAAATAACTTTAGTTAGTAGGTATTTTGCTAATAAGTGAGTGGCCGTTTTTTAATATAAATGTGTCTATTTTTTACTTGAAAGATCAATTTTCCAGTCCCAAATTCTGAGTTGGACATTGGTTTTCCCTCATCCTTTGAAGATGGTAATTCACTATCTTCTAGTTGCCATTCATTGACAGGGAGAAGTCAGCTGCATTCTAGCTAGAGTTTCTTTCCAGATCATCTGTTTTTCTTCTGTCATTACTTTTAAGATCATCATTTGTCTTTGTTTTCTGACATTCCAGTGAAATATGAATCATCATGGATCTCTTTTTATTCATAATGTTCTGTAAACATTTGCCTACTCATAGCAATAATCTCTTTACATCATGCCTCCCTCCATGTACTCCATTTTTGTCTTCTGGGAATTTGACTTGATGAATGTTAAACCTTTTCATTCACCACATACAGGTAACCCCTGTAGATCACGGTTGTTAGGTTCCTAAAAATGCTGTGTTATGCGAATCCATGTTAAACAAAACAAAGAACAAAAATGGGGTTAGCTTCCAAAAATTAAAACATATATATATACTATTATATTTTTATAATTAAGAGGAAAATCTTTATTAAAATAATTATCACCAAAAGTATAATATATTAATATGTATAGTTCAGGGATACAAATTAATTCACAAAAATGAAAAACATAATTACCATTTCTTTTAAAAAAGTTGAATAATACTCAGCCAAAAAAATTTTAATCTATGTATAATGTAGTAAAAAGAAAAACACAAAGTTTTAAAATGTATGTACTTAACACTCCATGACCAACATGGATTTAAAAATCTAATAAATTTTAAAATTCTGGAGTCAAATCTGATACACCAACACTCAAATGAAAATTTTCAAACGAGATATATTTTGCCCTTAAAAGTTTTTATTGGACCCGGCAACAAAATGGCAGCATGAGAGGGACCTCTCAAAAACTTCTCAGGCGATTGCAACTAATAAAACAACTATACCTCAACCAAGGACCCTTTACACAATGCACAATCTCACATAAGAAACTCACTCATTACATTAAGGCACTTACAGGCAGGCAGAAGGTTAAACAAAGAATAAATAAAAGGTGAAGAGCAGAGACGCAGCCACACAGGTCCCTTTGGAACTCTACCACTGGGGGAGGGAGGAGGAAGAAGACAGTGGGAGAGTGCTTTGGACCTCACTTGATCCATGAGACAGAGAAAAGGGGGCCCAGAGACAGAGGTCTGAGATACTGAAATGCTGCAAGTGCTTTGAAAGTGGCTAGAGCAGTCTTTTCCTGAAAGTCAACTGGAATAGAACCAGTGGAGGCCCATTCACCAAAAGACACCAAATCTCCACCCAACCAGGTGGGGCCTTTGAGACTGGGCATTCCCTTCAGTTCCTAAGGAAATTCCATGATTTGCGGCAGAAGTAAGACAGACAACATTAATATATTATTAAGGTTTTACTCAATTTAAATTCAGAGAGAGAGAGATAAGGTAAGAGGCAATGAGTAACGAACCAGTCCAATGTAAGATTTTAGGTTCAGGCTGGTCAGGGAACTGCAGCTGATAAATTTCTGATTGTGCTGCGCCTCCAGTGGCAGATGTCTTGGTTGAGTCCCCAGCAAGAAGAGGTCTCAGTGAGATCACAGCAATCCGCTGCCAGTCAAAAGTTTAGTCCCTTTTATCTTTCTTCTCAAAGGACTTATCTGTTCCAGATGAAGGTGCAGGGTGATCTCACCAGGGTGACAGCATGTAAACACCCTTGTTTATCACTGGGTCCAGACACATCCTAACTATGCATGTTCTAACTATGGAGTCACTCAGGTTTTTAAAATGGAGTTACTTATGTCAACGTTCATAGGGCTCTGTACGTGCAACCACTTCACTATGGCCCCAGGAGGTACAGACCGGTTTCCAAAATGCAGAGGCTGGGCTTCACTGCAGGTCCTAGAGGAGGAGCAACAGGGCAGAGAGGAGCCACAGTACAAAATTCTCTGGCAAGAAAGGGGAAGAAGAAGAGAAGGAGCTGCATGCGTGTTTCTTGGCCCACAATCAACACATTCTGAAAGACCTTCAGACAGGACTGACCCCATAGCTCGGGGCAGAATCTGCATTCAGGGCAAACTGAGAACAGAAAGGCACAATGACACCCACACTTCCTGTATGACCCCCAGAGCCTCAGGAAGAAAACAAAGCTGCAAACACCCCTCCCCCACATTCCTTTGCCCACCCATTATCAGAAGTGAACACCAAAGAAACTGCAGCAGCAAGGGTCCAGAGAGAATGCAATAATGAGAAACCAGAGAATAAAAGCTCAAAATAAAAAGATGGGGACATATGACCCATCAAAAACAGAGCTCAAAGCAAAGATTATAAAAATGCTTAAGGAACTGACTGATAATTTCAAGAGAGAGATAGCAAGCATTAAAGAAGACTTACAAACCATTATAAAGGGCCAGAGAGAGTTAATGACTATATTAACTGAAATGAAAAATGTAATATGAGTCCCTAAACTAGATAAAATAGAAACACTAAGCAGTGATTTATAGGAAAAACCAGCAGAACACACCCAGTCAGAACAGTTAGAAAATTATATCTAAAAAAATATGAGGATGGATTGAGGTTCCTCTGGGATTACATCAAACGTAAAAATATCAAAATAATAGGTGTGCTGGAAGGGACAGAGAAAAAGTGAGGGATCAAGAAATTATTTGAAGAAATAATGACTGAAAATGTTCCTAACCTGGAAAAGGAAATAGATATATAAGTCCAAGATGCACAGAGAATTCCAAATAAGATGATCCCAAACAGGAATACACCCAAACACATCATAATTAAA